>PNEQ01105982.1:0-22727 GCA_003012365.1 Medauroidea extradentata
TTTCACCTTAAAAAACAGTTAGAACTTTAAATTGCACGATTTTGCTCAATAGCAATATTGTAGGCTACGAATTCTACAATGTGGCCCTTATTCGAAGATGATATCTTTAAAACTGACTGAGATACCGCAAATTTAGTTTAACATTGAAATCCCTATCCAGCTCTACTGCCTGCGAAGGGATGGAGTCCGCCCTTAAGTAAAGATAGCCAGCCACGGGATAGGAGGAGGGGTGGAGAAGGTTAGGAGGGGGTCGTAGGAGGGAGGGGGGACAATAGGTAATTCGGCAGGATCCAGGACGAACCTGACCCGTCGTTGTATCGGGAACGAGGCTCCCACTTGTGCGCCTGTTTCTTGTTCTTTGATGTGGTGAAGAGCTGGGAGAGGGGGTAGGGAAGTCCTGCCACACTTTCTGCAGCGCGGGAAGCTGACTCACAGGCAGGCGATGTTCACGCCCACGCAACTTCCCTCTCCCCCTCCACTCTCAATGCGAGACGTCGAAGACCGTACTTACGAGCCGTGGCAGCACGCGAGCACGTCCCCGCCACTCTCGCTGCCCGCCGGTGCTGCCAACACCACGCAGTCACAGACTAAATACAAATACAGACGTGAAATGACGTGGCGGCTCGTCTGATACTGGAGAACTTCACCGCTTATTGGCTGCCCGAGTTAGTTAATACAAGCCCCGTGTATGTTTGGATTCTACATGTTATGCAGGTTTCCAATTAGCCAGGCTACCGGCTAGCAGCGCAGCCGCCTTACGCTTATTGGCCTTAGGCACGGCCGTAGAAGAACAGGTCTGGACACTCGCCTGGAAACTTGACCCCCTTGTTGTTTGGCATCAGTTCACCAAGTTGCCGATAATGCTATACATTTTTGGCGCTGTAATCAGGGCGGTCGAGCGCAAACTCCGCCCACTTACTTCCCTCCCACAAAGAAAAACAATTTATCAAAATGTATTTTTTATCAATTTATGAAATACTTCCCTCGCTCACAATTTTAAATCATGACTCCAGAAATCTTTATTTTCTTTATAATGTTAACAATGGAAAAAAGAGGGCGGAGTTTGAGTCCGACCGCCCGGTAACTTGACGAACTACAGCCAAACAAACAACAAAGGGGTCAAGCAAATACATTGGTAGATAGGCGATATTCCAGACCTGTTCTTCTACGACCGTGGCCTTAGGATTATCCGCCATGTTGTTGGCCAGGGAAGCCATTTTTCTGGCGTGTGTGATTGGGTTCGCTGTCCTATCGGCTATTTCACTTCTGTATTCCTAAATATTCTGTGACGCAGTCATGTTCCACCAGAAGCTAAAGTAATGTTGTTCACCGTCCTTGCTTCGGAATGAATGAGTTAAAATATTTTGGTCTTTAGCAATGGGCTTCATTTAGGGGGGCAGGGGGCGAGGCAAATGCCCCTTCCTGAATTTAGAATTGTAAGCGTATGAAACATATTTTTTGTATTTTGTTATTTAAATAATACTAACCTAAGCACATAAAACTGAGGTTTTGTTATTAAAATTTTTTTATTTATACACGCTTAATTAATAAAAAAAAACGCAACAAGGTCACTGTCGCCGAAAAAAAAAAATCTTGCCCCCCCCCCCCCTTCCCAAGAAAAACATGAAATGACGCCACTGTCTTTAGCGCTGGTGAGGGGTGACATGAGGTGAGTACGGAGCAGCGCCGGAATAAAGGGGTGGGAGAAACGGGAGATCCCGGAGAAAACCCACCGACAAGCACCATCGTTCGGCAAGATTCTCACATGCGAAAATCCAGGAACCGACTCCGCCGGAAATCGAACCCGGATCGCTGTACGACGACATTTTACGTATTCATTGTGGCAACACTGCACGGAGATAGTCCCTTCTTGCGCTCCACGACCAGGTATTACTTCATGTACGTTACGTCAACATCGAATCATGTTTGAACTCCTTAGGCATTTATTCTTGACCAATAATATAAATGTCAGAACAGTAGTAGTAAGTCAAATGAGTAGAGAGGATGGTATATCGCGAAAATGTTTCGTGCCAGCAAACCCTTGAAAACGCTATAGTATCTTGCAACGTGTATGACTGGGTGATGTACACCTGACACGACGTAGCTGTCTGCAGACCAATAACAGACATAGAATATCACAACAGCGGCGTTCTTATTGGCTCAGTCGAATAGGGCAACAGCTCCACGTACAAGCGAAGGCCTGTAATCTTCCGATATACTGAACATAACTACGTTGAAACCCAGCAAACAGTCAAGTTTTCCCGCGATAAACATCTTCTCTACAGATGAGTAAGATATCCGTAGAGTGCAAGAGAGGACTAACAACCGTGCTATGTTGCATCATTTTCATTGTGCATATAAAACGTCATCGTACAACATTTTGCCACTAACGTTTTCGTCTCCAATTTCGCCCAGGATTCGCATGGTGTGCTCTATAGGCGTTTGTTTCTGTACATACTGTATGGACTCTACCGTACTACCACGTTGATGTCTGTCGTCCCAATAAATAATGTATTTCAATTATTATTTTAGACAAGATATTCGTGAAAAGTGCTCACTTTATCGAGACCCATATACGATGGCCATTATTGGTCTGCCACACAGCAATGATAGTACATCGAGAAAAATTTTGTGCCAACATACCTTTGAAAACGCTGCAGTATTTTCGCTATCCATCAATACCCTGACAACTGTTACGAAATAAGTATTTTCAGCGGCCAAAAAATAACATTCTAAAAATAAGTACTTGCATAAGGTACTTTCCCGCATATTTATTAATGTAGCATAATTCAATCCTAAAAGCACCAGTTCAGAATTGAAGGTTTCTCAAAGCAAATTTGCAAAATAAAACAAATAAAAAACAGCTATCCCAGGCAATAGTAGTCTGAGCAAAAATTTTTCTCGAAAAATGTATATCTGAAGAACAATCCGTGACGCCGAAATCTCATACATTTAATTGCAGCGCTGGAGATTACGCTTATCAAATGCATCATTTTGAGTAAACATTTGCTCATAAAGTTGGCAAATATAATTATCAAGGATTGCTGTTTTGCAGTTTTTCTGTATTGACTTTCAAAAAGTGTAGATCTCAATTGAAGAATTCAGCGCTTACCACGTCCTGTTGATACAGAAAAAAAAAAAAAAAAAAAAAGTATTTGTCTGAAATGATATCGTGAGAGGGGACTAAGATACAACTGACATAATCTAACATGTAAATCCTTATCATTGGTCTGGTTATCAGCGCTTGTTAGGACTGATATTAGGTGAGTATGGAGCAGCGCCGGATTGAAGGGGCGAGGCAAACGTGAGCTCCTATGCGAAGATTCAGGTTGACTCTGCAGGAATCGAACCCGTATCGCATTGGTAAGAAGAGTGCACACCAAACGCCGCCCCTCCACCCCCACCCTCGAAATTTACAAAAAAAAATTTAACTCACTATTATCAGCCACTTTTCATCTCAACGCTAAATGAGACAATGTCGGCCATTGGGATTGGTGTTTAAAGTCAAGCAGTTTATCAAGAATATATCCCATGCCTTGTAAAAGAGAAAATGTATTGACAATGCAACCTAATTAAATGTTATGGCTCGAAAACTGAAAAATACACGAAAGTATCTAATGCTTTTCCTTTATCAAGCAGATTCTTACCAACACGAACATTATATAACGCGCTCCATCATAGCTAGTTACGTCAGTTTCACAGATGTATTTTAGGTCATGTCAAACCCAGAGGACGTCTATAAATAGCCAACGGCTGTGCTGATACGCCTGTGATTACTGCAGGCCAGCAGTAATTAAAGTAATAATTCCTACACTGAAAGAAACATTTTGTAGAAAGTCTTCGTTGCAAAATTATTTTGTAGCATTAACAAAATAATTTCGTGTTGGCCACAATATTTTAGTGGTTTTTAAAAAAAAGGATTTTGTGACGACCACAAAATAAATTTTGCAGGGTAACTAACCATCAAATATTTTGTAGCTGTCACAAAACGCTTTTTTCCGTGTAGGGTTATCGCGTGCTTTTAGCTCGTTCGGTTAGAAGCCAATGGATAGTAATTAGAGTGATGGATTGAGACACTGGAAAATCGCGGGAATAGTTGACTGTTTGCTAGGCTCCAACGTGATGTATATAACACTGAATGTTTCGTATCAACATTGGATATCGTTTATTTGTAGCATTTTTTCTCTCTTCAACAGGCCCAGTTAGAACTGTACAGCTTGGACACACAGCATGTGTGATTTGCCCCAAAGCTGTTCCCACGTGTCACGGTTAATATAATACAGTTTATTGGAGGCTATCTTAAACATTTTCGTGATTTTCCAGTTTCTCTAGTGATGGTAAATCGCGAAAGTGTATTGTATCAATCAGGGGCGAAGCGTCCATGGAAGCAATGGAAGCATTGCTTCCCTAATAATTCTCATCATTTACTAAATAATAAAATAATATAAAATGTTATAGTAGAACATCATTTATTTACACAGAAGTGCTTGGTTTATTTGGCTACGGGGATAATGGTGTCTCTTGTCTCGTGAAACTGCTTGGCCATGGAAGCAGTTGTGTCCTCTGCTTCCAGACCCCAGGGCTATTGCGGCCGATGAATGGCTCAGCGGGGGTGCAAGCGGACCCGAGATGTAGCGAGGGCTGGAAGCAACCGAGTCACTTGCTTACTACACGAGGATAGCCGAATGGCCACACCGAACTTGTACGAAGGAGTAGATATCGACCGCTTTTTGTCTGGTCCTCTGTACACAGATTCGCGCGCACGTGGCTGCGTTTCTATACGTAAATATTTCAGTTTTCAATAATATGTGTAGTACTTTTAAATCAACTTTCTACATCTTTCTGTAAAGTCAGGGCTGTGTCATCGCAATGTGTAACTACATAATGCTTTTCATCAAGACGTTAGTAACAATCTCTTTTATTTTAATTGCAACCTATGAAAGGTAAGAAAGCCTGTACTTAAATAACTGGTTGTTCTTCTTTGTTTCCGAGAAAAAAAAATCACCTATTAATTGGTAAAGGGGGAGGGGAGTTAATTAAAAATGGTTAATTGTTTTAGTAAATGTTATAATTGTATGCGATATGATTTGTTTTGTAGACATGTATTGTGACTATTTTTTACTACAACGAACATTTTTTTGTCTTCATAATTTTTGTATAACTGCATGTCAAAGTCGAAATTTGCAGAAAAACAAATGGTTTTATACTAGACAGAAAAACTGACTTACTGAAATGAAATAATTCACACTAAAAACAGTGTCACGAGCAACTTCAAGACACATATAGTACAGCATTTAATTGTTTTTTTTTTTTTTTGCATTTTTAAACAATTTCAGACGATTAGCAACTTTTTATTTAAATTCAGTAATTTAAAAAGACATAATTTCTGAAATGTGAATAATCTCTCAGCAAATTACAATTGCATCAATTTTAACGAAATGGTCCAGTGAGTAGTTATATCGTATTTGTTGCACTTTGGTACATGTTTGCATCGCATCACTGTCTTGTGTTATGCATGTTCTTTTAGTTTTAAGATTACATGTTTTCGTAAATATATGAAATTGCTGGTATGCATTCGTCCGTTTTAATGTTGACTACTGATCTGTATTTAGTCTCTCAAGATTGCTAAGCACTTCAAGCTAGAAAATAATTTATCTAGATTGATATTTAACCATATAATAATGTATTTTTTTCGTTATTAAGTCAAAAAATGTAACTTCTCTTTAATTATAAGCCTACAAATCATACATACTAGCATTGTTTACTTATGAAGTAAAATAAAACCATTATTCCAACTTACTTTTTGCTAACACATAATAATATTAAGTCAGTGGTGTAAGCTTAGTCGCGGAGAGGGGGTTAACTAGACACTTCCTTTTTCTTTTTAATTATTTTATCTATAAAATTAGTATATTTATACCAGAGATATATTCCATGTTAAGATACAAAAAACTGTTTAAATAACACCATTTTGCACCTATAAATCAAAATATTCCCGGGGGAAGGCCCCCGGACCCCCCGCTTTATTAAGAGGTACCGGTGTTCCTACACCAGTTGCTTCCTCTCCTCTAAAACTCACGCCTCGCCACTGGTGCCAATATACCCTTGTAAACACTGTGGCTTCTTTCAACACGTATGATTGGATAGCTGTCTGCAGACCAATAATAGCCATCAAATATTACAATAGCGGGATTATTTTTGGCTTAGTCAAATAGGGAAGCAGGTATACGTACAAGCGAAAGCCAGTAATCTTCTGGTTAGCTGAACGTACGTTGAAACCCAACAAACAGTCAAGTTTTCCCGCGATATACCATCATCTCTTATAATAGTGCGTGGCCAGTGCAGATATAGGACTGAGAAATATAGGCTGCCGCTAGATAAATCTGCGAAATTGACACACTTCTGGTGTTAGTATTGAAACAGCGATTAGATAAGAAAGTTGTCTTTACGTATCATCGGCAGTGTGGTCCTTATAGAGACGGTGACACACGACTTTAACACAATGACAGGAACTGGGAGAGGAATCAGTAATGTCCGTTGTTGAGGAACCATCCCAGCATTCGCCTGGAGCGTGTAAGTCTAAAATCATATGGCTGGGGCCGGGAATCAAATCCGGGTCTTCCCGAATGCGAGTCTAACCTGTTACAATTCCACCGTCTCATTCAGTGAACGAGATTAAATAAAAATCCATATGGAATATAAAGAAGTCGTGGAAAACGCGGTAAAGAACAATGCCGAACACGGCCTACTCTTTACGATATGAGACGCTACAGTAACATTCCTGCTAGCGTTTCCTTAGGCAGTTATATTAACTAACCTGCTAGAGTTTAAGTTTTATGAGTACGTGAGCACGTTTGCTCGATAACCACGCTAATGTCTAAATGCCTGCAAGCAGTTAAATGTCTCGTGGCTTATTTGGAACTTGAAAACTCTGCATGAGCTACTTTTTGAATGCCTCAAACTAAAACTATTCACTTTCCAGACGATCCTCTTAACTTATTACACCCGCCCCTAAGCGACTCAAGGTTGAAACATTATTATGCTTGCTCTGCGGTATTCTGTATATTTTATACGGTTCGATTCCCGACCACGCCATGCTAAATTTCGGCTTTCTATTCTTCTCCGGATTCACTCAAAGCCAGTGCCGGTATGGTTCCAAACAAAGGCCATGGCCGATTCATTCCCAAGTTCTTGTCCGTCGCAAACATTGATCCCATATGTAATGACTTCGATGTCGACGAGACGTTAAAACTACCAGTCTCCCTAGTTTGTTTTATACAATTTAGAAATTAACGTATCCTCATCGTAACATTAAGAATACTTAACATTACATGTATGTAACTACAGAGTTTAATAATTATTTTATTGTTATAAAAATTCGGTAATAATTAACACGGCTGCAATTACAGGCACTAGGAGCGCTGCTAACAGTTATCGAAAAAAAATTTCTCATCCGTGTACGCTATTGTTCTGTATTGTGCATGTTGCATGGCAGTAAGGTCACGCTGTTTTGCTTATGTGTGTATCTACATGGCGAGGTTGTTTTGATGTGATATCAGCTGTTCATGTTGGCATTTGTAAAAAAAAATAGTTTTGGCTGAACATGCATTAACCCAATTATACACCTTACTGTGGATATAAACCACTGTTATGACGTATCTGTACGTCTGTACTAGTTATTTTCTTTTCTGCCAAGAGGTTCAAACATTTTGTTATAAAATTGTCTATTCTCAGTAATATACAGGTTGTCCAGAAACAACCAAACAAATCCTGGGATAAATTAGAGACGAAAATGTTAGTGGCAAAACTTTGTACAATGAAATTTTACATGCGCAACGTGGCAATATAGCTCTATAATTAGCCCCTTATTGCGCTTCACAGATATATTACTTATCTTACTACTACTGTTCTGACCTGCATATTATGGGTTCAGGTAAAAATCCCGAGCAGTCCAAACATGATTCTGTGTTTACTTGACGTAACATACATAAAATTATTATGGCCCAGTAGTTTTCGCGAAAATATTTTTGCACCACATTATTTCAGTGTCTTTACGTACGCGCCTGCAGCTTTGCCATGTGGTTAGTTATTGAATGCCGTAACACCCAGCGTCTGGAGGTTAAACCCGCAAATCAAAGATATGTTGTGTCGCAGTTATCCGTGTACTGATTGGCACAGACAAATGAATAACAACTCTGCACAAAAACTCTGCCAATAATCATGAAGTTGAGCTGCAGGTGTGCACGTAAGACACTGAAACAACGTGAGGCAAAAACCTTTTCGCGAAAACTACCGGGCCCTAAAAATAATACTTTGACGTTGAGCGCCAAGGGAGAATTAACTACAGTGCAACGTTGCCACATTGTGCACGTAAAATGTCCTCGTGCAACTTTTTGTCACCAACATTTTCGTCTCGAATTCAGCTCAGGATTCGCGTCGTGTACTATTATGCGAGTGTTTATAAACAACCTGTATTGCAACTATGTTTAAAGGAATATTTCTTTCTTAAAAGAGTTACCGATGATACGCATGAGTAACCCTTTAATGACTGAGTTAGCCGAAAAAGTCATTTTGGGAACACTTGTTATTAAACTTAATTTGGCACAATAGTAAATTCAGTTACATCAGTGGTCAACCTGTTTTCAAATAAAGGGCCAATTATTTTCTACCTGAAGTCACGCTGGCCGCACCAAAAAAAAAATTCATCAGATTTTTGTAGACAGCTTCTAACGTCACACCCTTCTTGTCTGTCTCACTACATTATTTTGTTTGATACTGTGGAGGATACACAGCAACGTTACGTTGCCCACCGACAATATGATAGCAGGAAGAAAAATAATATGCCTAGCTTTGTTAATAGAACAGCAAATCTGGCATGACAGACATTTTTCTTGGATACATATGTTATATCAGATTAGCTGGGAACAGGGAAATATTAAATATTGCTTACTGGAATACTGTTTGGCAGGCCACGGGTTTGAAGTCCAACCTAGTTGCGTAGTTACATATTTACACGCGCAATGTCTTAGAGTCATTAGTAAAAATTTCCAGCCTACGAAAAATAACAATAAAATTGTACATCGACTGAGTTCTTCGCGCATAACGGCGAGGAAGACCATGCTGTGTGCGCCAATGTCGCTTTTATTAACATATTAACACCTTTCGAATTTACCTCAGGGGTGAAAATCTCAAGACATTGTTCTTTATTGAGTTTTAAATGAGACGAAACGCATTTTCTACGTAAGCACGCACATATAACATCAAAAAATTCGTCACTGTTGTTTCAGCAGAATTGTTTGGCAGGCCAAATCTTGGTTATTGAGAAAAGTACATGAGCTGCGCTTTGCAACAAGCTGGAGAAAAAACCAACAAGACGAATGTTAAGGGGATCAGAATCTTCCATCTTCGAATGCTTCCATTTTCGCTGTAAATTCAATGTAATGGGATTTTTTTTAATACCCCGTCTGACATGACACAGATATTACCTTCTTCTACGTTACCAAATTGTCACACCTTCGCTACATTTCTTAGTGTTTGACTAGTAACTTTCCGGAGGAAGAAATTAATTTATTTATACGGATGGTCGTAGGTATAGTATAAACAATAGTAGTCAAGCCAAGTCAACTGTATACAATGCAAAAAAAACTATTCCCTCTACCTTGTTGAATCGTAAAACATAATATAAAATTTGTATGCCAAATTAAATGCAGAAGTTTCACTATCCCATTATTTTGGATAGTGATACCCTTCAACGATTTAATACGCAGGTCATTATAGGTACCGTAAGTTAAATCTTGTAGGCCGTGTTCGAACTCGCCTGAAGTACATACTTATCCGTATTTGTCCTCGGAATTGAGGAGATGGGTTTTACGGCCCTAATGAAACGAGGTCTTAAGAGCCGATGAGGGTGAAATGAGGTGAAGAGACAACACAACACCTATGCGTAAGTAGGGATTTGAACCTAGGACCTCTCGCACCGTAGACCAACACCTAACCGACAATGCTGCAGAGGCCGGTCCCCGAAAATGTCATCACAAATGCTGCCCGACTTTCAAATTAAGTATAAAGTACGCAGGAGATCGACGATGTACACTTCTCTAGTCCTACCCAAACACCACACCATGTTCAAAAGAAAGTTAGGCGTTTTGCAGCTTGTCGACATTCAGCATTTGTATTTTGTTTAAACAGTGATGTAGCAATGTTTACTAACATAGGTGCTAAAACCACTAACTCATTAGTAGAGATAGGAGAAATTGGCGGATTCACAGACCTGTAGGCTAGGCTCCCAGAGTCTCTGTGAACTCAAGCAGATGACAGCTGTTCGTTGGCTGCTCGCTGGTACAGTGAGATGGGCCTGCATTTAATTGCATTTTTACTATTGGCTCAGCGACTTCAAGGTGGTGTCAAATATGTCAACGGTCAATTGTGAAAGCAGCGCGAACTTATAGTTGATGGATTACTAGCTTGTGCCTGAAAGAAATCCGCGAATTTTCCAGGTGTATACTTATTAGAGAAGCAGGTAATAATTGCAACTTAAATGAGTTATATTTCTTACGACCCTATGGCCTACGAAATACGCATACAGCCAGAACCATTTTAGTTTAGGAAATGCTGATTTAGATACGATTTATTGGCTATTTTTTTTCAAACGAAAGTCAACATGTATGCCTGTCCGAATTCGTCAATTGAATATATTTTGGTCAGTACTTAATATCTATGTCTTAAGAGTTGATGAGGGGTGACGTGAAGTGAGCATGGAGTAGAACCGGAATGACGGCGCGGGGGAAACGGGAGATCCTCGAGGAAACCCGCCGACGAGTTTTTTTTACTATGAGACTTTAAGCAGTTTTTTACTATGGGTCTTAAAGCAGTTTTTTACTATGAGACTTTAAGCAGGTTTTTTACTATGGGTCTTTAAGCAGTGACCTTATAATTTTGTTAGTGGAAAGTATGTAGCTAAGTTCAGTGCACATTTCTATCTGTATTTCGTAAACATTAGGTTAGTACGTTTTTAAGTACGACAGCTTGAAAATGCCGTATTTAGTTGTGTTGCAGGATGTCTTAGCACGGTGTCTTAGCAATGACATTTCGTACTTGTACATAGTGTGTTTTATTTTATTATATTGGTACAACGGGCGCATGTGAAACAAATTCGTAAAACAAACGTATTTCCCTGTACATTACAACGCATTTTAAGAGCATGGTTGGCGGCGCCCTTAGTAATCCAAAACTGGGAGCTACTGTGTTTATTGGAGCCTTACTCGGCACGTACGAGGCGCGGAGTATTTAAAAATCTCATACCATAAAATATGTCAAGTGTAACAATGTGGCTGTCTGCGCGTTTAATCAACAACAAGCTGGCACACAGCTGCTTGGAGACTGGAACAGTTCCCGAGATAGGCCGTAACATGACGTGCCGAATTTTAAATAGAATTTTACGCCGTGGTGCACAAACACAGAGATTCGTTTTCTGACCTCTACCCACTTCCGGCCCACTGTCCCTGATAGCTGCTTTCATTTCCTTAAAGTTGATAGCCTTTTCCTTGGTGGCAGTCCTACCTGCAGTGTACTTGTGGGACATCCAGACTACGTTCACATTTTGTCGGTTAAGCTGAACCAATGAGTGTCACTGAAAATATTTTAATTAGGGGTGGTGGTAGGCCTATATCGCTAAAATATTTCGCGCCAACATACCCTTGAAAACGCTGTAGTTACTTGCAACACATATGCACATATGGGGTGATGTACAGGCACAGGAATTTTTGGTGTAAAGATTTTTGCCCCACTTTGTTTCAGTGTCTTACGTGCACATCTGCAGCTCAACTTCGTGGCCATTGTCAGAGTGTTTTTGTGCAGAGTTGTTATTCATTTGACTGTGCCAGTCAGTACACGGATAACTGCGACATATCACGTCTGTGATTTGCGGGTTTAACCTCAAGACGTTGTATGTTAAAAGGCATCCAATCACTCACCACAAAGCCGAGATGCAGGTGCGCACGTAAAGCACTAAAACAAAGTGATGCAAAAATCTTATCGAGGAATTCCCTGTCTGTAGTGATATGTGTCTGACACATGTCTGCACACCAGTAACAGGCTTCAAATATTACAATAGTCGGATTCTTATTTACTTAGTCAAATAGGGCAACAGCTCTACGTACAAGAGAAAGCCAGTAATTAGAGCCCACGATTTTTGGTGAAAAGAATTCTTGAACAATTTGTTTCAATGCCTCATGTGCACATATGCAGCTTTGCTTCATGGTCAGTGATTGGCTGTATTTAACTTTCAGAGTCTAGGGTTCTACCCGCAAATCACAGACGTGTGGTGTCGCAGTAACCTTGTTCCTGTTGGCACAGTCAAATGAGCCACGTCTGTGCAATAATACATTCTGCCAATAATCAAGAAGCAGACCTGCAGATGTGCACGTAAGGCATTGAAAAAAAAAAACTGTTGCTAAATTCTTTTCACCCAAAATCGTGGGGTCTACAAGTAATCTTCTGGTAAGCTGAACATGCGTTGAAACCCAGCAATCAGTCAAGTTTTACAGCGATAAACCATCATCCCTAATTATAACTTGCGGCTAAATAAATGCTGTTTATCAACTAAGTGGACCTAAATTTTCGTGAAGAGATT
This sequence comes from Medauroidea extradentata, assembly GCA_003012365.1. Lineage (NCBI taxonomy): Eukaryota > Metazoa > Arthropoda > Insecta > Phasmatodea > Phasmatidae > Medauroidea > Medauroidea extradentata. The sequence goes on from PNEQ01105982.1 coordinate 12,632, forward strand.
TTTTACATAAATTTGTTTCAATGCCTGCATGACGTAAACATCTGTAGCTGTGCTTCATGGTCAGTGATTGGATGTTTTAACTCCCACACTTCTTGAAGTTTTATCCGCCAATCACAGGCGTGTAGCGTCTCAGTAATCGTATTCTTATTGGCACAGTCAAATAAGCGACGCCTCTGCGCTATGTCACGCTGCCAATACCCACTATGCGATTATTAGAGCCCGGACGGATTCAGTGACCTGCATTTAAGAATCCACTATCCTATGCATACTCGAGCCCCGACCATTTGTCCACTAGCTGCTACTCAATGGAACAGCGTACAATGTACGAATAAACGGGACTTGAATGTGCATAGGACAATGGATTCTAGCATACAGGTAATTGAATCCGCGAATTTTTCCGGGCCCTAGCAGTTATGCAAAGCTGCAAATGTGGACAATATCGAGCGTTGAAACAAGCTATGCATAAATATTTTTGCGAAAATTAAGTGTCTCTATAATCCTCCATTACTTCTGATATATTAAGGTCACGTTACCATTGTTGAATGACAAAATACTGAATTTTGCTTCTTATTACAGGGTATATGATGTGAGTTGAGTTCCTTGTACCCCCCCCTCTCCCCCCGTAAAATATTTCAGACAATTTTACTAAGTAATAAGTCTTTCTATCAACGTTCGAAATGTGCTGTAGCGAGTTGTGATTATTCCTTTTCGACGAAACGTTTTAACGTTTATTAACTTCATTAACACAAAATACTTACGAAAGGAACACACACTTAAATTATATCGCTATATGTTTAAACGTCCAATCAGTTTTTTACAAACATGATTTTAGATTCCTTCAAAATGACTGGCACAATATAAATCGGGAGTGAAAATATAAATGTAGAAACATATGTTATACTGTTGATCATATTTTCCACGAACAAAGTGATTCGGTAACCGCTTAAATAAACACAGGAAAATGAATAGTTGCAAACGTCATCACTGCAGTTGAGTGTCCGAAAATAATTTTGCCCCAGTTTGTTTCAGTATCTTACGTCCACGTCTGCAGCTCTGCTTCATTGTTATTCGCAGTGTGTCATTATGAAGTGACGTCTCTCATTTGATTGGGCCAATCAGAATATTGTCACTGCAACACTGCACGTCTGTGATTAGCGGGTACGACACAAGACACGTGGGAGTTACAAAAATGGTTTCGTGACATACACACACAAACACAAACACAACTTATCAAGGAGTCACCTTAAGGGGGAGTGTTAGACAATTTTATTGCATTATCAGTTTTTGAGCCATAATATTCATTAAAATTGTATTATAAAAATTTCCCCTTCGACAAAGCGTATGATATATTCTTGGCAAACTGCTTGACATAAATAATAATGGAATATTTAATTAATTTGTAATGCAGAATTATTGCAAGAGAATTCTTTAAAGTTAACCTATAATTATCTTGCAAAGGTTCTGCATGTCAAATTAATGAAAAATTCCATTATTATTTATGCCAAGCAGTTCACCAAGAATATATCCAATGTTTTGCAGAGAAGAAAAAAAATTTGCTAACACAATTTTAATAAATGTTATTGCTTTAAAACTGAAAATACACTAAAAATGTCTAACACTCCCCCTTAAAGTCACCACGTTTACAAGTACACTTCAAAGTGGCTTAAAATGGCGATTACAATACGTCATTTATGAGTAACATTTTTTCCCCTTGCTTCTAGATTAACTAGAAACAATTTCGTATATTATACGTTTCCTACTTATTTCGGTTTACTCAAGAATGTGTGATTTTTTAATTGTTTCTGTTAATTTATTGCTATCGAAATCTCCTATTGCACTGTCGCTGCAAATCTGTGGTTTTAAATAGCGTTCCAGTTTCGCTCTAACATCGCCTGTTCGCCACAAGGAGAAACGTAAATACACGAAGTTTACAAGTAAATTCTTAGCCGAAACAGTAGACCCCTTATAACATGTACTGTGATGATGGCGAGCTGGTCTTCATGAGTGTGTAGCATATGGCACTAAGTAGGACACAGAATAACCCGTGATACAGATGCTGAGAAAGGGTCATTTTATGTTCCCACTAACTACGTATAAGATAAGGACGAGCAGACTGCTATGTTTTTTCAGAGCACACTATCCTAAGAAGTGAAAACTTACGGCATTCCACTGTATAAGTTGGCAACAATGCGAGGCAGTGGCGGCTCGTGGGTTGTTGCCAGGTGGGGCTGCAGATCGTCGGAACTATACACTCTTGACGAACGTGCCATATACCAACAACCATGAAATATTTACCGGCTACTAGATCATTTGAGAACACTAAGTAGTAAGGGGCAGCGTGTCAGTGGCTGTAGAGTCAACCAGCGCACAGCCGTGTACAGTTCTTGGCAATTGCAGCCCTACCTGACAACAACCCACGAGCCGCCACTGGAGAGGAGACTAAGGTACGAATTGGTAACAATGCGCGCACAACTTGCTTATTTTTCCCGGTCAGATGTTTGCTTTTGTCCATGTTGTGTAGGTTGATTTTCAGTTTCACACGTATTAAATGCGTTGCTGATACTTATTCCTTGTTCATTTTTTAAATCAATATCGAATGGAATAATTTTATTTACTTTTACCGGCAATATCACAAAAGCCAGAAGATTCACGACACTCCTACCTTATCACGTGGTAGGCCTAATTAGATGTTCTGTGGAACACACACTCAGAACCACTGGACTAGAGACATTCTGGAAAGAGAGAAGATCAATGAGAATGTCGGTTTACGAGCATCCCAACAACCAATCAGTTAGTTATTTATTTAATGCCTTTATTTAAAATGGGAAGGATAGCCTTCTCTTACACTTAACCTTGAACGTTTTAATTGGTTTGTCTGACTCATACAGGAATTTATCTCACTTTAGGAAAAGTCAAATAATTTTTATGAACAATTACATGCACAATACAATGTTTTTGAACGTGATTTTGAAGGCATGTGTTTATTTATTATTTTTTTTTAAGATAAAGGGACTAGGTAGGAGTTTTTTACATATCATTTTTTTTATCTTCAGTCATTGTTCAAATAAAACATAGCATTTAAAAAGTCTCGTTTCGTTAGAATCTTCCATAGACTCTGCTGCGTTTATTTTAAAATGTTAAACGTATAAAGATGTTTTTTTTTCAGGAGTGAAAACCTCTCTATTAGTACAACCTTCAGTTCTGTATGTAATTGCTAGTAAAGATAACATCAAATGTAAGGTTTTTCAAGGAGGAACAGGATACAGCACTTACACGGACCTAAAGAGAAAGCTATAATGATACGCTACGGTCATGTCCAGAGAACGGTAAAAGGAGGATGCGTGGAAAAATTATGGATTGGAGACATAAATAAAAGAGGCATCGAAAAAAAAGGAAATAAAAAAAACTGGCAGGAGAAACGAATGTAATGCTCACGGTTGCTACATCAAGTGACTTTAAAAAAAATTGTAGAGACTGTACGAACAGAGAGTATAAATTCATTTAGCGACTTATTTTATTACTAACAGTCGCAGCATAAGCTGCAATGCCCATTAAATTTCTGGGTACCTCGTTCTGCCCCTCTATCTCGTTTTGCCCAACCCCCTCCATCCCGGTGTTTTTTTTTTAGCTGAAATTTCGCGGGTGCAAGCACACCAACACATCAAAGATTTTTCCACTACTATATCTTTGGAACCCCGTTCTGCCCCTCTTAACCCGTTTTGCGCCACACCGCAGTACTTTTTCGAAAGTGTGTGTTAAATTTCAACGTAGGTCTCCATCAATTAGTTTTTTACGATTACGGCTTTTATTTTCTTTAGCTACTGCAATAAAAAAAAAACTTTTCAGGAACTGCCAATCAAGTTTTTAATAAATAGACGTTTATTTTTAACTGATAGAGACATAGTTTGAAGTGTGTCTTCATTTTGTAGCGAAACGTACTGTAAACACGTTGAAAGTTGTAAATTAAAAAAAGTACCTTTCGTACCACGACACAGCTCAGCTCATGTGCGAGGTCCTACTAACTCTTTAAGGATGTTCAAGTGCGATAAAATCATAATTTTATATTTTTATGAAATATTGTTAGTTTTGTAGACGATACTTGTGAGTACAGTTTCCTCTTACGAAACAATTTTAACTCGCATAGTTTTATCGTAACGGATCATCAAAGTCAAAATTGGCATGTTCTGCTGCAATGCAAATAGTGAATGAAACCAATTAACTTATGTACGTGAAATAAATCACAGTGAAATAACATATGACGGGCTACGTAATATAACATTTTTGAAAATCCCGTGAACTATTTTAGCATTTTAAAAAACTACTGAATTTTCCAATTTTTCCCTGTTCTTTTGCGATGTTTTAAAAAATTCAAAATATTACGACATGGTCTTATTAATCCTTTATTGCATAGCTCATGGGATGTAATATCACAGTGAATTATTTTGTTTGTGTAGGTCAGTTGGTTTTCACTATTTGCATGGCAGCAGAACAAGCAAATTTTGGTTTCGTCGCACCGTTATGAGAAAACTATGGGCGTTAAAATTGTTTCGTAAGAGTAAAATGTACTCACAAGTATCGTCTACAAAACTAACAATATTTCATAATAGTATAAAATTATGATTTTACCGCACTTGTCAGGCTTCCCTACCTGAGCTTCAAATGCGTAGCAATGAGTTACAGCTATTCTTTTTTTTTTTACGAAAATATTTAACGCGGATTATATTTACACACTTCAAACAATGTTACTACTAAAAATTAGGCACGCTTATAAGAAACACCATTTTCGTGCTCCTCAATATTGAGAAAAATGGCTTTTCCACACTGCCGTATCTGTAAAATAACAACAGGATTAAAAAAAACAGAACTATAGAAACAAGCGTTAGACTTTGAACTATGCTGCCCATAAATGAAATAATGTGGTCACCGTATAAAGTCCCACAGGGAAAAGGATAAAATTAAAGCACTGCACGCCAGCTGAGTAGCTTGCGCGGAGAGGCGATAATGTACTACGTACGTCGATCAAAGAAACCCTTACCACTCCTGCTTCACACACACACACTAACGCAGCTATCTAGGGAGGCCCCTTAACTTCTCTACCCATACGTATAACAGAAGACAGCAGAAATTAGACATCGTTAGAGATGACGGTTTATTGCGGGAAAACTTGACTGTTTGCCGGATTTCAATGCACGTTCAGCTTACCAGATCATTACTTGCTCTCGCTTGTACGCAGAGCTGTTGCCCTATTTGACTGAGCCAATAAAAAATCCCACTATTGTTATATTTGAGGCTGGTTATTGGCCTACAGACAGCTATGTTGTGTCAAACGTACATTAGCCAACCATATGTGTTGCAATTAACTACAGCGTTTTAAAGTTTTGTTGACACGACACATTTTCGCGATATACCGTCATTAGGGACCCTTGTTCTTCGCGAAAAGAATTTCGCCTCACTTTGTTTCCGTGCCTTACGTGCACATCTGCAGTTCTGCTTCGTGGTCAGCGATTGGATATTTTAACTGTCGCGAGCCTTGAGATTCTACCGGCAAATCACAGACGTCTGGTGTTGCAGGAAAGTTTTTGTACTTGGCTCAGTCAGATGATATACGGCTATTCACACAGACACACTGCCAATAACCATGAAGCAGAATTGCAGATGTGTACGTAAGGCACTGAAACAAAGTGGGGCAAAATTCTTTTTGCGAAAAAAAAAAAATAGGATTCCTAACCATTATCTCTAGGCACCGTGTGAGACATGTCTAGAGATGATAGTTAGAGGTACGTCAATTTTGCGGAATCGTCTGACAGTAGCTTAGATTGCTCAGTCCTGTACACGCTCTGGATACAGTCGATTATTCATTGGCTTACAACATTACAAGTGATAGCTCTATGAATCATTTCCTTATTTACTACTGGCTTGCAGTAGTCCAATGCGTTTCGTGACAGCCGCCAGTTAATCACATGCGTGATTATGAAGCATATATTTTTGGCGTTCAACCTGCCTGGAATGAATTTTTTTTTTTTTTTGCGAAATTGACGTACCTATAATGATGGTTTATCGCAGGAAAACTTAACTGTTTTCTAGGTGTTTCAATATAACTTCAGCTTATCAAAAGATTACTGCCTTTTTCCTGTACGTACGTGGAGTTGTTGCCCAATTTAACTGAACCAGTAAGAATCCCGCTGTTGTAATATTTTATGACTGTTGTTGGTCTGCGGATAGCTACGTTGTGTCAGACGTGTGTCACCCAGTCATAGATGTTGCGAGAAACTACAATGTTTTCAAGGGTATGTTGGCACGAAATATTTTCGCGATATACGTAAATTTCGCAGATACATTCCAGGTCAGGTTGAACGCCAATTATGTATACTTCATTGTCATGTCTGTGACTTGCTGGCGACTGTTACGAAACGCGTTTGACTACTGCAAGCCAGTAGTAAATAAGGAAATAATGCGAAGTGCTATCGCTTGCTACCTGCTTGTACGGTTATAAGCCAATAGATAGTCGATTGTGGCCAGCGGGTGTATAGGACTGACAAGTCTAGGCTGCTGCCAGATGAATCCGCGCAATTGACGTACCTCTAACCATCATCTCTAGACAAGGCTTGGAACACTCCAAGTCTTCGCCTGTGCGTGGTGGGAAGAGTCGGAGGAATGGGATAGTGTGTTGCAGGCAGCACACGCGCGCGGCACGAGGTAAGGTAGCTGACCGAACCAGGCACATTGTCATGGTAATGTTCGGTCCGGGAGCGTGGAACACCTGCTTCCTCCCAGATAGCATCGCTGGAATAATTGCGGAGGCCAAGGTCGCTCGCTCGTAGATACGCCAGTTACATGCTGGGTCTCTGCAAGGACTCGCTATCCGTCGTGTCGGCGGCAGCTGCTCGTCACCTTACACACTCCGCTCAACAAGTTTTCATCGCCATCCATACTCTGAAACAAAAAATAATAGCCTACACTATTTTCTCTGTTTAAGGCTCAGTTTCAGTCGCCATATTGAATTTTATTATTTTTCGCTTTTTAGATGTTCTGAGAAAAAAAAAGTTAAACCGGTGACTTTACCGCAAATTATATTTACCCAGAGCTGCAATACAATCACAGCAATAAAGCTAGTAATCTAAAGTTACGTCGCAATTTGTCGGGAAAATTATGAACATAAAAATTTTGCCACACACACTGCGGCTTAATTATATGTTAAAAGCTAAATCGCAAGGTCTGTACTGTAGCGAAATGTACATAGAATTTGAGGTATAATCGCATGTTTAACGTTTTTCTTCTTAGAATTACAAAAAAAAATATATTAGTATTCAATATGGCGACTGGAACCGAGCCTCAAAGAGCCTCTCTACCTGCGCTTGAAATCCGTTGCAGCGAGATGCGACTATTTTTTTTTGCCGAAACTACAAAACACGCATTATGTTTGTATGTCTACGAAAAGAACACATACTTCAAACTACGTCAATATAGTTTCAAAATTTCAGCACGTTTATGTAAAACATCATTTATTGGCCCATTAAAATGGCCAAAAATGGATTTTCCAGACTATCGTATCTGTAAAAATAACAACCGAATTCGAAAAACACAACTATAGAAACAAGCGTTAGACTTTGAAATATGCTATCCACAAATAAAATAATGCGGTCACCGCTTAAAGTCCCATAGGAAAAAGGATAATACTACAGCACTGCACCCTGCAGCTGAGTGGCTTGCGCGGAGAGGCGATAAATGTATTACATACGCCGGCCAGCGGCAACCTTATCGCTCTTGCCCCACACACACACGTAGCCTATTTAGGGAGGCCCCTCAACCACAGGACAATCCTCGAGTGTATCAATGTTTTTTACTTTCACTGTAAATTACGTAATTTATGTAACTATAATAGTTTTTCTTATTGATACTAGCAGAGAACAGCAATATTGTACTTTGGTATCATACGAAATCTAAAAGTTTTACATTTGCGAGAAACGTTTCCTTTAATGACATTCGTTGAGTAGGGTTTGATACACGATTAATATGTGATTCCTTTACCGCGAATAGCTATTACATGTATATGTTTAGGAACATAGGAGTTAAGATATTACTGTGGTATACTCTACGTCACATAACTCAAGTAAAATTAGACAGTTCTGAGACCGTATTCTTTTTAAGTTATGTAGATGTTCAGATGCACTTAAAACTTGACCCTGTCAGTGAGCGAGCTTACTTTCCATTCTCTTATTACTCCAAAAAACATGTATCTGCAGTATGGTTAACCTTAGAACAAATACTACAACTACCTTTAGGTTTTACCTATTTGTTCATTCGTTTATTTGTCCCATGAAAAATGGTAATAATAAATTGTGGAACATAATCCTTGTCAAATTGTCTTCACTACAGGGAAAACCTAATATTTATACCCTCCTTATGGTTTCCTGAACAAAATCCCGCATATATTCTCCAAACTGCTGATGTCTCTGGGTTATTTTTAACTGTAATTGACTAATAGTTAGAGGTGAGCAAGCCGTCTTCAGAATCTCAGTTTTCTGGTCAGTAAATTCCCAGTTCTCATTTATAGCAAGGCTTATCAAGGCCTGCAAATGTTCAGGAACGTTAGCAAATACTGAAGAATATATAACAGATAAAGGACAAATATTTTATGAAGTTAAGACTGACAAGTCTACCAAAAATTTCACAACTGCTTGAGGAGCGGCAATAGTCAAGGCAGGAATCTTAAAATTCTCTGGCAACTGCCTTGCCAATTTAAAAACCGTGATTCGAGGCTCACCAATTTCCTGACCTTCAGAAGATTGTTTTCGGACAAGACATTAGGTCTTTTCTCGCAGGACGTCAATGTCCACCTTCGCAGTACAGTCTACTCCTGCTTAAGGGAGTAATGACAGCAGGTTAGGCTTTGTCAGTTTTTGTATCCACTCCGTCCGTGGTTTTCCTGTAGCATGATGAAATATTCAGTACAAATTAAAATCCAAAATACACGACAAGCAAACAAAGAACACTCCTAAAACCTAAAGTAGGCAATCTGCAATACAGCAGAGTGTGCAGGGCTTGAATTCCCCTAGTAGCTAGGGTTCAATACAAGTAAGAAGGTTGGCACTTTGTTGCAGATGTAGATTACGTGTGGAAAGAGTGCTTTAACAAAATCCCATGTCAGTAGTATGAAATAGCCGGTCCGGGGACAGGGGCTGGGGGCTGAGGTTGTGAGGTTGACCTTGACCTTTGACCCCGTGACCTTGACCTTTGACCCCCTGTAACCCGACACCCCGGCGCCATCTTGTTTCCGGCCGCCATCTTGTTTCCGGCCACCATCTTGTTTCCGGCCGCCATCTTGTTTCCGACCGCCATCTTGTTTCCGACCGCCATCTTTAATGACGTCAATTTTCGAAAAATAAAAAAAAAATTAAAAATTTCTAAAAAATTTAAAAATTAAAAAAAAAAGTTTAAAAATTCTGCCATCTTGTTCCGACCGCCATCTTGGTGGTTTCTTCCGAGTCTTCCAAAAATTTTTTGATTTTCATTCCATCCTAACCCCACATATATTTAATAAAAATTTTTATAGAAAAACTTTTTAATAAAAAAAAACTATTTAATAAAACGCTTTATATAAAATAATTTTATATAACAATTATTTAGTTAAAAAAATACATCGGGTATGCTCGGCCAAGCTCGTTAACCTTCGGCAATCTTCGGCCATGCTCGGCAACCTTCGGCTCAACATTCGTAAGGTTCTTGCTAATGCCGCCATCTTAGAGCTATCGATTATTTAATTCAAGTGTTGTACTTTAAATAAGGTTCACAAGATATGCAGTATACATGTATACATAACCCCTAATATTTTTAATAACTAAAAATGTAAAATCAATCTATATTATTTATTATTTAATTTCTTGCGCCCCATACCCAATCAACATAACCCCTAATATTTTTAATAACTAAAAATGTAAAATCAATCGTTATTATTTAACAATACCCGATTGATTACCGATCAATTCAAACAATTAATAATTTTCGATTCAACCGATCAATTATCCTACATTCTCGAATCTATACCCGATCGATTTCGGATAAATTCAGTAATTAATTATGACACTTACTTGCACAT
>PNEQ01105983.1:8715-21391 GCA_003012365.1 Medauroidea extradentata
CCCCACTTTGTTTCAGTGACTTACGCGCACATCTGCAGTTCTACTTCATGGTTATTGGCGGCGTGTCTTTGTGAAGCGATGTCTCTCATTTGAGTTCGTCAATCACAGTAACGTTACTACTACTTCAGAAGTCTGTTATTTGTCAGTAAAACCCCGAGACACGTCACAGCTAAGACGTCCAATCACTGATCGTGAAGTAAAACTGCAGATGTGCAAGGAAGTCACTGAAACAAAGTGAGGCAAAATTCTTTTCGCGAAAATCAGGTGTCCCTACCTATTGGCCTGACAGCCGGCTAGCAGGGCAGCCACCTTTCGCTAATTAGCAGTAGGCGTTTCCGCCATGTTGCTGGCCAGCGTAGCCATTTTGCTGGCATGTGTGACTGAGTTCGTTGTCCGACCGGCTGTTTCACTTCTGTATTCCTAAATATTCTGTGACACAACGAGCAGCCGAGGGGAAGACCTCGGGCAAGCTCTTGGTAGCTGACCAGGCACCAGTAACTTGAGTTCTATAATTAGAGTCCCGGAAATTTCGCAGATTCAACTGAGGAGAGGGTGGATTTCCAAGTCATGTATACGTTAGAAATTTTTTCGATCGGGTCATTGTTTTAGGGCCATGGACTTTTCGCGAAAAGGAGTTTGTTTCGGTGCCTTACGTGCACATCTGCAACTCTGCTTTATAGCCAGTGATTGGATGTTTTAACTGTCACGTGTCTTAGGTTTCTTCCCGCAAAGAACATACGTGTGGTGTTGCAGTAACCTTATTGTGATCGGTACAGTCAAATGAGAAACGTCACTTCACAAATATACGCTGCAAGTAACCATGAACCACAGCTGCAGATGTGCACGTAGGGCACTGAAACCAACTGGGGCAAAATTCTTTTCGCGAAATGTTCATGGCCAAAGTCAATGTTTATTAAAGGTGACCTTGAGGACTACGAACTAATGGTGAAACATGCAAAAAAACACTCATATACTCCAGCGCTACATCGTCAAATGTTCAAATGCTCACTCACTGGAGCAGCAGCCAGCGAACAAGTATCTGAGGATAGAATGTACACAGGACTGTGGAGTCCAGCCTGCAGGTCATTGAACCCGCAAAATGTTCCGGGTTCTAATAATCTGACAACTAAAACACTGAGGCCGGAAAAATTCACGGATTCACTGGCCTGTAGGCTATCCTTCAAGAACATCTGTTTACTCAAACAGACAGCAGTTGTTCATTAGTTGCTCGGTGACACTGTGATACCACATTATTAGTCGTTTCTTTATTTGTCTCAGAGCTTTCCTTGGAACTTTGAAATAAATCAAGAGCCAACTGAAAAAATGACACGAGCCTACAGTTGTCTCAATCATAGCTTTTTCCCAAAAGAAAAAGCGAATTTTTCAGATCCTTGTTAATACATTTAAAAAATTCAATACTGAAAATAATATATATTCTGCAAGTAATTTAGATAAAATACAGTTTATTAACGCGTAACGTTTCTGCCTTAAAACCGTAAAAATATACCCTTAATTTATCTTTTAAATTTTAAGATGAAAACAGAGCAGCCCTTGTTAATTAAACAGTAACAGCTGTTTCAATGTGTCTGGAGTATTGAGGTGGATATTCACACCAAACTGTTCAAAGAAATGCTTCACAAGACTTGAATCAGATACGCGTTGAATATAATACATTTGCAACATAAAGTTACCTAGAAATATATTTTGTCGTCAATAAATATGCCAAGGAAACGTAGCCCATATCCGAATAAATAAAAAAGGCAACACCTTATTTTTGTACACCAGTTTAACAATGGTGTTTAAATAGTTTTATAAGGTTGCCAGCAACGTAGATCTCGCTTCGGCTTGTTTAAGCAAAAAATCGAATTAAGGTCCGTTGTTTTTTAGGTGGCCGCTTGCCCAGGCAGAGCGGTGTGTAGAGCTTCCGCCGATATAAGTTTATTAAAAAACTGCTCAGCTAACAGTGTGTCAGTGACGTCTGATTAGGAATGGCAATCTAGGTACTTTACATATGTGTGTGCCCATGACAGGTTCTCCATTAATCTCAAGATTATTTCTCGCGGTCGAAAATAGCAAAAAATTGTATATTTTGTCTACTTTAGCCTGAAAATCTTGAGGCAGATTCCCTTGAAACGTGTAGTCTACAGTCACGGGCGCACTCAGGATTTTGGCTCGGGGAAGGGGTACAGAACCTAATAAGTAACAAATACTGTAAACTACAGGGAGGTGAATCTCAACAAAACTCTTATGCATACAGTATACCGGTAATAGAGACATGTGACAGACAGACTTTGCTTGCAATAACCTGTCAAAATAACGCACACGTAGTACACAATTAAATTAAAATTTAAAAAATAAAAACTTGTCCCATTTTGGGGGGGGGGGGGTGGCACGTGCCCCAAGTGCCACCCACCCTAGGTGCGCCCGTGACTACAGTACAGCTTTGTCTTTAATATTACATCATAAAAAGTTTCGGTCACCAATCATACTTGAGTCTAGGTACTGTACCGGTACATCCGCTTCGGCTACTTTCGACTCTTCAATCGGCTACGTCCGGATCGAACGAGAGGGAGAGAGAGGAGAGCATGTGCCAACACTTCAGCGCGCCGCAGACGCGAGGCGTTACAGCGCTACATGTGAATTGTTATTGCAGTTCCATAGACTAATAAAACCACTCTTAGATTCAACGAAAGCACTTTTTATTTTATTTTAAACTAACCTAAACCATCTGTCACGTACGTGACAGAGAAATGAGGGGGAGAGGTCCGCGCAGAAAAGCGTACAGAACGATAGTACGAGTCTCCACGGATGTACCAGTCCAGTACCTACACAATACAACCCACACAATGTCTCGTGTGAAGAGATTTTGTTTACCACTTGACATTTAGGTCCTTAGTGCTTATGAGGGGTCATATGATGTATGGAGCGGCGCTGGAACGAATGGAAGCGGGAGATTCCCGAAAAAACCCGCCGACCGGCCGCATCGTCTGGCACGATTCCCACGCCGGGAATCGAACCCGGATCGCCTAGGTGGAAAGCTAGTAATTGACCACTCGATAGCCATGGAACCCACAATGTCTCATAGATGCTAGAAGACAGCACACGCCAGTTCATTGACTTGACTGTGTCGTCTTTACAGCGTCTCTTCTCTTGGTCTCGGATGCGCAAAATGCCTCCACACCCAGGCGAGAGGCGACCACCTCTACTGTGTTGTACACTTGTTCGAAGACTGCATTCTCACTTGGAGCTGTACGAGCTCGTCTGCAGGGAATATCGCTGCTTACGTGCAGTGCTACTAGCTTGTCCAATTTCCTCCTGTTCCCTTACAGTGTGGCGGGCAACGAATGATAAACGTAAACAGTATATAGGCTACATAAACCTGGGGTCTAGCATGGATAAAACGTGTCTTTACGCTGTACGGCATTAACAAAATATTTGATGCTTTCACGCATGTAAACCAATACCATGTGCAGTGTATCCCTCACTCGTAGGAAATATATTTCCGTGTGCTGTGGGCTTGAATGAAGCGACGACACCGGAGCAGCCCGCGGCACTTGAGCTACTAGCAGTACAGTTAGGACCCGCACGAGCGCTGGACGGCGCGAGGTGCAATCCTCCACGCCTGGCTCTGCCAACCATGTCCCGCCTCAATCAACGTAACGGGAACATGACGTGAAACACTCTCCCGACACCAGGGCTTCTAATCTTATGGTCTGTAAAACCTCCCTCTTCAGCTTGCTGGACAGCGCCTAACTGGTTGGGCACATACACACGCACACATCCCCATATATCTACCACCTACCCTCCTCCACTCTCCCTGCCCCCTTTTTCTCTAATTAAGGAGGCGGTTCACTAAAGATTATAATTTCTTTAAATCAACTTACTTTCCGAAATGAAAAAATTCACACTGAATAACAGTGCCATAGACTATGACATGGCGTGTATAGAAACCATAATAATTAGTATTTTGTATTTTTTTTTCAAATTGTGTATTTTTATTTTGTATTCACAATTTTTTTAAGTACAAAAAATGCAATTAGGTTTGTAAACATGTAGTGTAATAGTCCATGGCACTATTCTCCAATGTTAATGTTTTTCATTTAGGTAAGTAAGTTGGTTTTCCTGCAATGCATAAAACCAATTTTCGCAAATTTTGACTTTAATATAGGCCGTGTGGGGAACATGCATGTGTCGGGTATTTAACTAAAAACATGTAGAAAAACGTCGCCGTAAATGTGAGAAATTCAGAAATGTTCAAACGGGATGAGAACGCTTGACGTCACTTTGCGAAAGTCGCGTTTTCCTAGCCGAGGCAAGGCCAGTTACGTTGTTTACGGTGTCGGTATTTTAATTTAGGAATTACAAAACGTCTTGCAACCGCAACACGTTCGTGTTGAAGCCTTTAAGCATGTAGTACGGTCCGGCACTCTAGAGGCTCAGACATATAAGGTCGACCTTGAAGAGCGCATCAAATTCAACATCGCCAGGAGCCAAGCGCTGAATTAGCATGCGAGATTGTCGCTAATCCAAAGTGTAACAAAGTTCAGTGCACGTTTCTGAGTTGCGTATGCATCCGATAAGTACATTTTAACGTACGGCAGCCTGAAAAGGCCGTTTTTAGCTGTTGGAGGGCTTAGAAACAGTGTTGTTAATTAGAATGGTGTTTTAAGGCCATGATCTATAATTTATTACGATACACAATTTTACTAGCGCGTTTTTTAAAATAATGTACCGTTTACTAGCAAAAAAATATTTTGCTTCATTTTGGCTTATTTCGATAGCAAAATATGTGATATTTCAGGGGCAAAAATACAAAAATCCGCTTGGTGTATTGCAACAGAAAAATTCAGATACAAACGATTATATATAAGTGTTAAAACTGTAAGAATTAATTTTTTTATACATATGTATTAATTTTCGTTTTATTATTTTTTTTCGTAACCACTACAAAACTAAAGAGCGAGCAATTACATTTCGTTCTTGTCCGAAGTGTACATTCTTTTCGTGCAGTGGCTCAATGGGCACATGTGGTTTCATAAAAAAAAGTGCATTTGTCCGAACATTACACCGCATTTGAAGCGCGTAGTAGGTGGCACCCATATCACGTCACAGTAACGTGTAGACAGATGTCTGGGAAATTCGTACCCATTTAATAAAAAAGGGAATTAATCACTATAGTCCATGCAATATAACTATGCCTGATTCAGACATTTCTGTTTTGAGAAACCTGCCTGGCAGCACTTCTGTGTTAACCTTCACACCATCCTAACGTACTGTTAACATACGCTTCTCTCAGAAGAGAAACGCCAAATTCAGACAAAACCATTCTCTACGTAGCACGGATCTATCAGTTTTTCACGATTACTTCTGTTTCAATGAACGTATGATTTTTTGTAATGACAGCAAATAAATAAAACTATTTTTATGTCTTCATTATTGCATAACGAAAAAAAAAGTGACAAGAAAAAGCTATTATTTTAAGTGATAAGCAACAGTGGTACGCCGAGCGATATAGGTTGAAAAATAAACAACCACGAACGATAACCGATGATATTTATGTTGACGTGTAAAACGTAAAACACTGTCTCTATACCCTGCTGCTTGGACTGTATTGGCTGATCTGACAGTCGATAACACCTAACCACCATTAATTAGCAGCTTGGTGCGTTTTTTATCCTTAACAAAAACATAACTAAAAGGAAGTGTTCCAGGGGCGGATCCAGCTCTGGGTCCTTTAGCTACACCCACCCTCAGGCTAAAAATTGAGGGGAGAGGCCCGGGGGTACTCCACAGGAAATTTTGGATTTTTAAGGTGCAAAATGGTGCTATTAAAGGAGTTTAAAATCTCAAAAAAGTTAATAAAATAATATAGGTTAGTTACCCTTTAATAAATGGTAATATTTTTAAGGGTATATAATACCTTTAAAGTCAAAACCTTTGTGCTGATATAAAATAAATGATGTACTGTACATTTTTAAGTTTTTTGCTTCCATATTGTTGCAACAAATGACTGTCTTGTTAATGTTGTGTTTATCTTTAATGAAGCTCTAGAAAAAATTAGGCCTACGAGTAGAGGCAATGATTTTTTGGTGAAAATAATTATGTAACATTTGGTTTCAGTGACTCACGTGCACATCTGCAGCTATGGTTCATGGTCAGTTATTGGCTGTTTTAAACTCTTAACGTCTTTGCGATCTACCCGCTAATCGCAGACGTGTGCTGTCGCAGCGACGCAATTCTGATTGGTGCATGCTGCCAATAACTACGTACCAGAGCTGCAGATGTGAACATGAAGCACCGAAACAAAATGCTACGTAATTCTTTTCTGACAGCTGACTAGACTCCAAGTGACTATAGGCTATTTCTACCTCTCCCGCTGGCCGATATTGTCGTGACTTGCCGCGGAGAATGCTTACATGATAGAAAGACCAACCTCTGTAGAGACGCAACACACGTAAATTACAACACACAAAAGCTCATGGCCAATTGAATCGCAGGTTATGTTCTGTTATGTAGGGTTACAGGAAAGCGAAGTTTAGTCTGGTATCAAATGATAACGCGATTTTTGCATGTCTCTGGAGTAATCAATTTTTCCGAGTGACGCATCTCTAGAGCACATTGTTTGACACCAAAAATTCTCACGTTTGAGTGTGGCGCAAGAGATTACGGTAAACTAATATGTCGCCCAGACACTTGCCCATAGAGACAGCTGATTTTGGCTCTAGCTTGTTTCAATTCCTTGTGTGCACGCCTGGGGCTATGCTTCATGGTTATTGGTTGCGCGCCTAGACGTCGCTCATTAGTCTGCACCAATAAGAACACGTGTACTGAGACATAACACGTTTGTGATTTGCGGGCAGAACCACAAGAGGCGTGAAATTTAAAAACATTCCATCACTTACCGCGGGGTGCCGCTGCAGATGTGCATATAGTCTAAGGGATTGAAACAAGCTGGCACAAGAAATATTTCCGGCGGAAATCAGAGGTCTCTATTCATAAAGTAGGTAAAAAATGTTAACTAGGATGGCAAGATTTATATGTTTTTTAACTAACTTTCAAAATTTTGGATACTTCAACTAACGTTTTTATACTCTGTTTCATACAAGTTTGAATAAATCTGACAGAAACTTATGGGCAATAATTTTTTAGTATTTTGTGATTTGTTGCACAATGCAATGCTCTAAAATTAACCTGAAATGTCCATTTCAGCACTTGCACTGGAAAGTTTGTCTTGCGTAGTGACAAAAATAACCAAAATATTAGAAATTATTGCCCATAAGTTGCTGTCAGATTTATCCAAACATATGAAATGGAGTATAGCGTTAGTTTTTCCTGCCACCAGGGGCGTAGCCAGGATATTTGTCCGGGTGGGGGCTTGACGTTGAGAGTAAAAAAAAACATACATTTAATGACCGTGAAGCAGAACTGCGAAGAAACTGAAACAAGTTGGAGCAAAATTCTTTCCACCAAAAATCGGTGGCTCTAACAATGTTCTAATGTTAAAAATAATAATAACAACACTATAGCACTTATATCCCGACCAACGAGTAACCTTGAATAGAATGACAGTTGCAGAAAGTTGTATCAAGACGACATCGACGGTGGCAAACCGTTATTATATAGCAGGTACAGCAAGTTACGACACCGCGGTAACCATAACTGCAGACGACCTTGGACACCGAGCTGCAAACACGTGCGACTAGTATAGACAGGCGCCTTCCTTCACCTTCCAATCGTCGTATACTACAAAGAATACTTACTTCCTGGGATGAGAGAACAGAACTGCGTGCACCTTGCTGCTCGTTAGACAACTCAAAATAAATTCATTACTTTATAGGCATTTTTGTACGCTTGCAGAATATTGTGCTCAACTTTAACTCTCACACGTTACAAGTGTGAGGTGACTGTATCCTCATATATATATATATATATATATATATATATATATATATATATATATATATATATATAGACACACACACACCTGTTTTGTATGTTACGTTAAATAAAAAATTTTACTTATTTTTATTTTTAATCATCCCTAGAGATGATGGTATATCGCGAAAATTTTTTTGTGCCAACGTACTCTTTAAAACACTGTAGTTTCTCGCAACATGTATGATTAGGTGTTATACGTATGGCACGACATTGCTGTCTGAAGACCAATAACAGGCATCAAATATTACAAGCGCAGAATTCTTATTGGCTCTGCCGAATAGGATAACAGCTCCACGGACATACGAAAGCCAGTAATCTGATTGTAGGCTGAACGTACGTTGAAATCCAGTAAATAGTCAAGTTTTCCCGCGATAAACTATAATTTCTAATCATACCGTAGTAAAATCCAGAACTCATTTGTTAAGATGATTTATAGCGATAGAATTTGTACCGAATATTGTTAAATGTTTAGACATTACGTGTGACGGCTCAGTCTACCTACAAAAACATGAAGGAATTTTGATTTCTCTTTTAAACTTACACGCAGTAAAACAATCTATATACTGAAATAAGATAGTTTATAATTTACCGCATATGCTTTTACAGTCAGGATTTTCTTTTTAACAACGCAAATGTGTCTTAGTTACATATATTTATAATGCAAAAACATTTCCAGTAATATATGTTCTACAACGTACCCCATGGAATCTAAATTTTCTGTGAATTTTATTAGTTTTTGAATGTGAGTGCGTATACGCATCCCTCTGGCAAAATGTCTGTTAACAAAGTTCGGAAAATCTATTTTCCGCGATTATCTATATTTTTTTTAGTCTGTATTTACTTGCAAAATTATGAAGCTGTGATACAAAACGATAAACGTTAAATTATGTGACGCGTCTTCTTTACTAAATCGTGAAGACATACCTGACATTGTGTGATGATGAACCAAAGACTGTCGCAGATGCACTCTCAAGTGGAAATAAGCACAAATAGCAGGCTGCAATGCAAGAAGAGTACAATTCCCTGATTGAAAGTGGTGCATAGGTTCAAACCAATGCTCCTGAAGATAAGAAGGTAGTATAGAGCAAGTGGGTTTTCAAGGTGAAGAGGGATGAAGATGGCAGTGTCACTCGATACAAAGCACGACTAGTTGCGAGGGGATTCACCCAGGAAGCAGGGATTGACTAGGGCTAGGAATATTTCGCGAGTTCTACGACCAACATGCTAGACTCCATTATCCTGTGTATACCGAAGCTCTACCATTTGTCCATTACCTGCTACTCATTCAGACAACAGACAATGAACGAACAGACGGGGCTTGAATATGCATAGGACATTGGATTCTAGCATGTGGGTCATTGAACTCGCGAATTTTTCCTAGCCCTAACTACGACACACAGTAAATCAGAACTTCTCACAAATCACTGAAGCGGCAGTTAAGCTGCGGTAAACGAGAAAAGGCGTGCGAGAACCAATAAATATGGACCTGAAAAATTCGCGTTTTCTTTAAGGTTGCACCTAGTACTCAAGTCACTTTTCGGCCCTTGACTTAACTGACAACTCCTGGCAGGCACTGTCAATAGGCGACCTAGTGTAGGCCCAATAATGTGGTAGCTGTCATAAGAGCAGCTGTTGTCTGCTTGAGTACGCAGACACTCTTGCAAGCTAGCCTACAAGTCAGCGAACCTGGCAGTCTCTACCAATAAAACATTGCATCCCGCAGATACAAACCTGATACATATACTTTCTCTTTCATTAACGGCGCAGTGCTGCTTCCCAGTAGAACGTTTCCTGTTTGTCGCTAGCAAGTACTTGCTGTAGATACACTCGGCGGAAACCACAGTAAGACAAAATCACAGTAGTACGTGTCCAACGTTCACAAGTTTCATATTAGAAATATCTGTATTCAGGCATTTATTATTTTTACATGTTCCGGACCGTGAATGAATCGCATAGATTTGGAAAACTATTCAGAATGACAATGATTAGATCATACATAAAGACCCGAAAATATCGTGGGTTCAACGACCAGCTGGCTGGACTTCAGCAGTGTACACAGCTACTTGTGCATTGGCTGTTGCTCCAGTGAGTGGCCAGTTGTGTGTCTTGACAAGGTAGTGAGTGTTTTCGTGACAGTTTACTATTGATTCCCAGTCCTCAAGGACGAGTTCCAGTAACAGTGACCGAATCGTGAAAGTACTTAACGTGTATAGAAGTTTGAAATCCAATGTATTCTCAAACAAATTCATGAAATTTACGAGAGACCCGGAAACTTGGCAAATTTATTCCGGAAAACGTTAGATTTCAAACTTCTGTACACGTTATTTACTTTTGCGGTTGGATCCTTATTACTGAATCTCGTCCTTGAGGACTGTGGTCCTATAGTAAACTGCCATGAAAACATTCACTGACTTCCGCGTTACTTTGTCACATGTATTACAACTGGCCACTCACAGAAGCAGCAGCCAATAACAAGTAGCTGAGGGGAGAGTGTACACTGGACTGTGGAGTCTAGCCAGCTGGTTGTTGAATGCACGACATTTACGGGTCTGTACTAATCATACACCACAAACAGCAGGACGAAGGAAGAGAATCAGACCAGTGATAATCATTATGGCTAGAGGCAATGATTTTTGGTGAAAAAAATTATGCAACATTTTGTTTCAGTGCTCTGGAACATAGTTATTGGTAGTATGCATTCATGTAGAGGCGTCACTCATTTGACTGTGCCAATGAGAATTACGTCACTGCGACAACACACGTCTGTGATTTGCGGGTAGATCCCAAATATGTTGAGAGTTAAAAACTGCCAATCACTGACCACCAAGCAGAGCTGCAGATGTGCACGCGAGGCACTGCAACAAAATGTTGCATAATTCTATTCACCAAAACCATTACCTCTAATGATGGCATACTACTAAATTACTCAAGAAACATCAAATACAAAATATGTCATATGCATTAAATCCAACCAAAAACGATTGTAACAAACTTCTTATTGTTGGTAACGGAAGTTAACTGTTGCTTTGTAGGAGTTTGTAGAGTTCCTGCGGATTTATAAGAAGATCCAATAAAGTATTTGTACGGGAGAAAAGAGCAATTAAAAACTGATGCATTAGTTAAACACTAACAAATCAGTTACGCATACATGCCGCAAACACAAATTTAAAGGAAATACGTTATATCACAAGAAGAAACATTCCATGAGTAGTCAAAATGAAAAACTCTGTGCTTTTACTCGGTTTAAGTTTAAAGCCCTACGTTCCTAAACATAATAACGAATGTGCAAACATTTTTGTGGTCAGTGGGAAGCAACTAGGACCAAGAAATTATCGCGAAAAGTATTTTGCCCCAAGTTTGCTTCAGTGCCTTACGTGCACATCTGCAGTTTAGCTTCACAGTCAGTGATTGGATGTTTTAACTTGTCTTGTTGTTTTACCCGCCCAGTAACGTACGTGTTGTGTCAAATGAGAGACGTCATTTCACAAAGACACACTGCCAACAACCCTGAAGCATAGCTGCATATGTGGACTAAGGTACTGAAAAAATGGGGCAAATTTCTGTTTTGGGGGAAAAGTTCATGGCTCTAGTAACGACATACTCCGTTAAGCAACTGTAGGCCTACTGTATCTACTGTACCCTACTGTATCAGTTAATTTCCGTACGACGACCAATTTTTAATTGTACTGACCAATTTCACATGCTATTTGAACACAATTTTCCAAATACTCAAAGTTCAACGACATTGAATTTATTGTAACATATAACGTGGCTTCGTCTGAATGGCTTATGTAAAAAAAGTGGCGTGCTATTTTGTTCAATTATCCTAAAACACGTAGTCTAGTTTACAAACCATTCAAATTTTTTTTTCTGAAGAATCTTATTTTATAAAGGTGTCAAACATTTTAGTGAATTTGTTTTGGATACGATTAACTAGACTCCGGAAGCATTTCAAGGTTTACTGATCTTAGGACTAGAATTCAGAGACATCTGTTTAGTCAATCAAACATAAAAGTGCGTGGAACATAAATAATCGCTGAAAACATCAGTTGATTTCTATGCTTTTTTCGAAGCCAATACGGATAAAATAATCAATGACAATCCTAGATAATGGTATTTGCCAACGTTATGAGTTAATATGTATCCTGAATTACTCATTCGTTACGCGTGATCTCTTGCGCCGCAGTTAAATGCACGAGGTTCCGGCGTCAGAGATTGTGCCTCAGAAGTTCGTAACACTGGAAACAATTTTGTTTGAAAGGTTGGCTAAAGCTATTGTCAAGGATTGCTATTGTTTAATTTTCGCAAATTGGCTTCAAGAAACCTACAGTTATAGATGAATGCTTTTGAATTATGTACCACGCCCTCTTAAATACTTGTTGGCTTCTTAATAATACACAGTGGTACACATTTCATACCACAGAAAACGTTGAAACTTTTAGCCGAAATGCTTATTACTCCTATAATTGATTACGCGGATGTAGTTTACAATGATTTATCCGAAGAATTAAATACCAAATTACAAAGAGTTCAAAATTTTTCCATCCGACTAATCTTTAATCTGAAACATAAAGACCACGTATCTAAATTCCGGAATAAACTTAAATGGCTTGATTTAAAGAAACGTCGTGCAGTACATGTTGCAACACTACTTAAAAAAGTATTGAGAACAGGGCGCCCGGAGTATCTTTCAAAAAGATTCGCTTTCCTGTACACAAACGCTCACAATCAAAATACA
>PNEQ01105984.1:0-21293 GCA_003012365.1 Medauroidea extradentata
AAAAAAAAAAAAAAAAAAAAAAAAAAAAAAAAAAAAAAAAAAAAAAAAAAAAAAAAATCAATATGTATCTTTTTTCTTTTAATTTTGCAATTATTTTAAAGACTAAAAATGTTTTGTTGTGAATCTATAAATGTTAGGTTACTTAGCCAAAAGGTATTTTGTTTCACAGCGAATTATTTCATTTGAGTAAGTTAATTGATTCCCACTATTTACATGGCAGTGTAAAATGCCAATTTTAACTTTGAGGCACCATTATGAGAAAACTATACAAGTTAAAATTGTTTCGTTACAGGAAACTGTACTCACAAGTACCATCTGAAAAACTAACACTATTTGCTGAAAATATAAAATTGTGATTTTATAAAACTTGAACAACTTTAAAGATACTGTGCACCGAAGTCCAGAAAATGTCATTTTTAGTCGTATTCACTATTTTTTTCTATTTAATGGCATTCAATAGGTTATAGTAAAACATTTTTCTTATATCACACATATTCTGTGTATTTTTTTGTGGCAAGCAATATGAATAGCGTGTCTAACGCATTTTTAAGAGATAACTACGGTAATTTCCACCTTCTTACGTGAAGGAATAAAATGCAATAGGTCTGTGTATAAATAATATATGTACATCAATTTCTTATACAATATGTCGGAACAATTTACAATAATATTCGGTTTAGTATTCTTAGGCATGGAGGCAGTGTTTATTGCATTCTTATTAAATTAGTTTGCCATTGTATAATATATAACCATAGTATTACAAACACAGAAATGAGCACCTCAGAAAATATTGCAACACTTCCACTGTACGTTTCAACTCTGGCCCACGTTCTAATGACACGTCACACATCTCACCATGTCTCTCGCTGAGATAAACTGCAGCTGAATGGCAAGGCGAATTATTCCTTCTTCGTCACAGTGCCAAAACGCAGGGCGAAGGCAACAGGAACATTACCAAAATAAAATTACCGGAATGTGAGAAATGAAACTTGCAAAATTTTGGTGCGTCATGAAGAGCAATTCAAAATTATAATGCTCTAGGGCTTGTAGAACATGACCTGTGTAACAAAGATTGCATTGGGGTCGGAAACGAGTCGTTACATTACTATAAGAAGTCAAAATTATGTTGGTAGGCCTACTCGTCGTACCTACCCTACTGAAATGATGATGGAATGGCTTATTACACACTTGGGGTTTGCCGGTTTCTCAGGGACACATTTTATGGGGAGGGGAGAAGTTTCCTTAAAATCGTGTTTTTAGTTAAATTACTCCAATGCTATGTTCAGGAAATAGAGAATGTATGTTTACACTTGCTTTAAAAACATGCATATCTCTACTGTTTTGTGTATGCATGGTTGGAGGTAAAGTAATTATTTATTAGCTTATAGCTAGAGACCAGAAAAATTGGCATTTTCTTTTTGGCACAGGCTAGTAATCAAACAACTGTAAGTTCGTATTACTTTTCCAATTAGCTCTTGACATATTTGACCCCTTTTGTAGGACACTGCACCAATAATAAAGAAGAAACTAAATACAGACATGATCACGTGGTATCACTGTATCTGCAATCAGCATCTGTTATCTGAGTACTCATATAGTATTACAGGCTAGCTTACAGACCAGTGAACCCGCAAATTTTTCCTGTCTCTACTTATAGCTTTTACATACTTGCACGGCGATAGTCACACAAATGCAGGTCTACTAGTGTGGTCGTGTGTTGCAGATCCTGCAGGAGGAGAAGAACATTCTGTTGTCACTGGAACAGTGTCTGAAGGAGCGGTGCTGCGGCCTGGAGAGGGAGCTGGCCACCTCGAGGAAGGTCGCAGCCGACAAGAAGACGCCGTCATCCAGCTCCAAGCAGGGCGGCTCGACTCCGGCCGAGGACGAGGGCATCAGCTCTTCCGACCAGGACCACTCGTTGTCGGTGAGCAGGCTTACACACACATACACTACTCTCCACTACAGGATCATTCACGATAAGTTAACCGCCATTTTCCAAACTTATTCCTTACATCATCTGTAATTTGCATGTGGGGCCTGTTCCCATTATTTTCCGAGTAAAACGTTTGAAACACTATCAAATGCAGACGCAAACATGGTGATGTTTTATCAGACTGTTTGTTTGTATTCAAGCATCAACAGTCCAGTTAAACCACACAAGTCGAGCGTCTCTGGGAATTGCGCAGGTTTTTTATACCATCCCGTGGTAAACGTGCCCCGTCGGTAAACTAGAAGCAGAAGTAAAGTAGCAGATTTTAATTTAACAGATGTGATATTTTTTTCGTGTGTGTCGGTAATTCCTTGTGAATCAAGGGTGGTGCAATGGTCAGATCGCTCACCACCTACCACAGCCATCTGGGTTCCACGCCGCTCTCAATTTTCACATTTGGGAAGTGTGACCGATGCTGTTGGTCACCGTGTTTTCTATGGATACTCCAATCTCACCTACCCTTCCATCCAGGTGTTGCTTCATACCTCTTACTATCCTTATAAGCGGTTAGGGTATATTCTTTACTGCTTACTAAACTTCTCCATCTCATTTCATATAACCAAACTATTGACTTTTAAACTTATTCTACCTTGTGAGCCAGTCACCACTGATACCTTGCATGACATATTGTATAACCACACACAGTAAAAACAACTTTACTTTAACAATTTTTTAAGTATCGTTACTGAAAATGAAACTTGTTTGTATAAACTTGACCTTGTTCTTGAACCTCGAAAAATCTGGGAAAAAACAAAACTTATTTTATGGTGGTACAATATCTTCATATATCCTATGATTTCATTTAATAGTCAGCTTCTCTGTTGCATATGCAAATACATCACATTGTGCACACAAAATATGTTTTGTTTGGGCCTGATGAAATCTGCGAAGATTGTTGCAAACGTACAGCAGTTAGTGAACATCACCTAGAATTAATTCATATTACCTTTATAGAAATATGGTTATGATCTGTTTTATTCAAAGACACAAACTATTTAGTGATCTCGTCAACTAATCTGGTACAACACAGTTGTAGTAAGTTTTATTTTTGGTGCAAGAAAGTATGCCTGAAATTAATAACTGTTATTTCATTACCACAGTACAAAATTTTTCACTGTATATCAGTGTGCTGCTTCTAGGGCCATGACAACAGTTCAGAAAAGTAGTATGTGCATCCGCCATAGACAGTGAATTACTAATATACACTGACTTACAATGTAAATATCTAAATAAAAACTTTTAGCATCTAAACTTATTATCTGCATAGTGAAACGTACATGCTTTAACATTTAGGCAGAAGAGAGTTTTAGACTGTTTCTCTTTCATCAAACGTAATGTAATTTTTAAAAACAGGGTGTTACTGAACAACACCGACAAACCCCGGCAGGTGATTCCTTATGAAAAAAACATGCAGAAATTATTTTGTATTTTTTGCTTAAACTTAATATTAAGGGAGTCTCTGAATACTAAATTTATAATCATATTTCCCCAAAATATTGGAAAATAAATTACATAAAAAAACAATATTTTCAGCATTGCTTACTGCTGTTGGGACCTTCAAACCAGCAGCAAATACAACTCGATACTTTCTACCCTTATACAAATAATAGGGGTGGCTACATTCTGATTGCATACAACTTTTTTACCGTCAAGATTTTTGAACATTTGAAGATGGTTTATTGAGAAATGAGACCTGTGTAACAAAAAAGTCCACTAGCTGCAACTGGCTAGGACGTACCGTTTATGCTAAAAAAAACACTTGAATATTCACGCAGACATGCAGAGCCTACAGCATAGGCAATCCTGCGAACATCCATGTGATGTGTGCAGCATATAGATGACGATAGACATTTACAGTAAACAACAATACTGTTAAAATCGCAGATCACTTTGTTTCTAGCATTCTGCGTGCATTTCGTAGCAGATGTGAACGAAACTGATAGGTCCCAGGCAGCTGAAACATGTGTAAATGTATTGTGTTCATCATGCTGATAATAAACCAAACACGAATAACTTCGTGAGGTAATACATGAAAAAGAAAAATAATAGTACAATGTCAGTATCAATGTTTCTCTAAAGTATGATAGCACAACGGTCACAGCGGTCTAATGGTCACGATGCTTGTCTCCCTACAAGGCGATATAGTTTTGATTACCGCCGGAGGTCACACCAATTTTCACATGTGGGAATCATGCCAGTACAATGACAGAATGAATGAAGAGGTTATGACAGCTCGTAACATTTAAGATTATGATAGTCAAAGAGGGGTTACATGGAGTGAACACGAAGTTGCACTGGGAATGGAGGATAAGGAAAATGGCAGATCCACGATAAAAGCCACCGCCCAATGTCATTATACCGGCACAATTTCCACATATGAAAGTTGGTGTGATCCCAGGCGGTAATCAAAACCATATCGCCTTGTAGGGATACAAGCATCGTGACCATTACACCGCTGTGGCGGTTGTGCTGTCATACTTTAGAGAAACAACATTGATACCGACATTGTACTATTATTTTTCTTTTTCAAGTATTACCTCACGAAGTTATTCGTGTTTGGTTTATTATCAGCATGACAAATATAATGCCATTTACATATGTTTTAGCTGCCTGGGGCCTACCATTTTCGTTCACAACTGCTACGATATGTATGCAGAATGCTAGAAACAAACTGATCTGCGATTTTAACAGTATTGTTGTTTACTGTGAATGTCCACCGTCGTCTATACACTGCACACATCACATGGCTGTTCCCAGGATTGCTTATGCTCTAGGCTCTGTATGTCTGCGCGAGTATTCAAGTGTTTTTTGAGCATAAACGATATGACCTAGACAGTTGCAACTAGTGGACTTTTTTGTTACACAGGTCTCCTTTCCCAATAAACCATCTTCAAATGTTCTAAAATCCTGACGGTAAAAAAGTTGTATGCAATAACAATGTAGCCACCCCTATTATTTTCATAAGGGTAGAAGGTACCAAGTTGTATTCACTGCTGGTTTGAAGGTTCCAGCAGCATTAAGCAATGCTGAAAATATAGTTTTTTGTATAATTTACTTTCTAATATTTTGGGGAAATACGATTATAAATTTTGATATTCAGATACTCAGTACTCCCTTAATATTAAGTTTCGGCAAAAAATTCAAAATATAATTTCTGCATGATTTTTCATAAGGAATCACCTGCCGGAAATTATTTTTCCTAACCTACCCTAACTACTAGGGGGAAGTTTCATGCAGAGGAGGCATGCATCGCGGCAGAGAGGGATTGGGCAGACATGGCCGCAATTGGGGCCATGTCTACCTCCCTAAGTGTACCTATAGCTTAGCGGAGTTTGTCTGTGTTTTTCAGTAACGTATATTAAAGTTATTACAAATACATTTTTGTTGCACATGTTTCAGTCTGACGATGTCGGCGACGTGGAAAGAGAACCGATGATGTACGAGATGTTCACGGTAAGGAATGACACCATCATCGTGGACACCCGGAGAGCTCCTGAAATGCGCGAAACCAGTGTAGACGACGGTGATGAAGAAGCAGGAAAGGGCATGACCAGCAATAGGAAGGAAGAAGACGATGAAGAGACGACGATCGATGAAGTGATAGAAGAGCTACGGAACATAATAAACGATGCTGAAACAGAAGCTTATGCTGCGGAGGCGGCGGAGCAGGATGCGGCGGCCAAGAGGCGGCAGAAGGAACTCGACGAGAGACGAAGAGATGAGAATAAGAAAACTAGGAGGCTGGAGGCAGAGGATGATAGAATAAGAAGACGCCAGAATATCAGCACAGCAGGGAACGACTCAAATGTGAGAAGAATCTCAGTGGAGTATCACAGCAGTGAGTCTGTAGAAGACCCGGAGATAGTTCCCAGCCGGCTGTTACCCCAGCCTCCAAGGAGAGCAAGGAGCTTGTCCCATGTAGTGTATCAGAGTCACGACCACCCAGCTGGGGATAGCACTATGCCTAGCACCCGCAGCCCGTTCTTCGACTTTGACGACATGGACGACACACCAATCCACACCAGCGAGGAAGAGGACTCCGACTCACTCCTCAGTGCCTCCAAAGAGTGCGGGAAGAGGATGGATGTCTTGGACAGGGGCAAAAACAAGCACTACGAGAAGATATTCTTGTGTAGCAGTGGTCCACAAGATGTTCGACCAGGCGAAGAGAAGCAGCTTCTCCAGGAGGTCCTAGGGAAAAGCTGCCATGTATCTCGGAGAAGTAGCTTCGACGGACTCTTCCATGCCGTCGAACATGTCCCAGAAAACCAGTGTCCAACCAAAGACATAGAAACGAGGCCCAACAACGTGTCGGAGGAGGCGCGGCAGAAGAAACTCAAGTCAAAAAGTTTGGACCGGATAGATGAAGGGCTGGACTCTATGGTAGACATAATTTTGACCTCGGACACAGGTAAGAGCAGAATCAGCAGCGGAAGAGGTTCAGTGACAGAAGAATGGAGTCTCGAGTGGGACAAGGGCTACATAGAGAACAGGAGGAGTCTGGCAGAAGCTGCCATAGCATACGGCACTCCCCCGCCTGTAGTCATAGTGTCCCGCTCTTCCAGCAATGTCAGGATACCTGCACACCAAAGCAAGACTTCACAGTGTGGTACGAGGAGGTACCCTTCAGACAATACAAGTCACCCACTTTTCCTGCCTCTTGGAGGTGCAGGCTCTGGCTCACCATCTCCAGATAGTTCAAGAAGCAACAAGACCTTCTTGGTGAAGCGAGGACAGGTAAATGCTGGCCTCTACTCAGGTCACCATGTAAATCAAAGTCACAGAGGCCCCACACCGAAGGAATATGGCCCGGTTGGAGGCAGTAGTACCTTGTCTGGCAAGGTCACTGACCTGGCGTCAGGGCTCTACTAAACCCAACGCCAGGAGAGAATAAGTAACATGTTTTCTCCACTTAGTCACAGCTATTTAATATTTCAAACAGAAAATACAAAACTCTTGGAAGTTTCAGGGAAAACAAATAGAAAGAAAGACAGTAAGTAGCTTACCTGAGCTGTGAAAATTCCTTTACTTCAAAAACATTTCATTAGCTGTTTAGTGATGTAAATTCTGTTACAAGCTCATCAGAAAAAATTTAACATGCTGCACAAGTAAAATTTGAATCCATGAAAACTTCTAATATTTAAGTGACACAAGTCATAGTTTTCTTTATTTCTACAACTATGACAGTGTGTGTGTTTTAAGTGTTTGCACTTACCATAAAAACTCTGACAAAAGGCCAAATAATGTGCAATAATGTGACAGAAATGTGCATACTGTACCTAGAAACTAGAAAGTGTGTTTCATTTATCTTGTGTGTGCTTTGAACATTGACAATGCTCTAATATATGTGGTGCAATATAGATATATTTAAATATTTTAAGTTAACAATCTGTATATAAACATTCAAGAGCTACATGGTTTTAAAATGAACAAGTTTTGGTAAATATCTGCACTGTTTACATATTGTACTGTACATAAACAGTCTTAATAATTTTACAAATAAACTCGGAGAACTCAAAGCTAACTGTGCCAGTTGGTTTACAGTAAGGTTTTTGCAAGAACATAGCAGTTAGGTATAACTATCTCAAATTTTTGCTTTAAAAAAAAAAAAAAAACATTGTCTTTCATTACTATATTTTACAAAAGAGCTGACT
Organism: Medauroidea extradentata; assembly: GCA_003012365.1. Lineage (NCBI taxonomy): Eukaryota > Metazoa > Arthropoda > Insecta > Phasmatodea > Phasmatidae > Medauroidea > Medauroidea extradentata. The sequence continues at coordinate 7,645 of PNEQ01105984.1, forward strand.
GGCAAGTACAGTGATGACACATTTCCAGACATTGCAACAGCTGGCGTACCCAACATTGCATTGTAGAAAGGGCTAAAGCACCTTTCTTTTTTTGCCATTCCCATTACTTCTTACAAAACAATACTAAGTTCAGAGATATTTTAAAGCGAGGCTAATAATTTTTTAGTGGGGTAGGGACTAAGCCACCACTTGTTACACTCATGATTGCAACATAATGAACATTACTTTTTTCCGCACCGAAGTATCCTAGCACCATGAACGTATATTTTGAAAATAAACTATTTACACATTGATACAAGTGTGGTTCTGAATACGTAACAGGAGGGCACAATAAGTGCAGTGACAGAAAAAAATGCCATTATCCTGCAAAACATGAATAACAAGCATGCTTCACAAACTGCAACGTTCAAGTAATAGTGGATAGGTTTATTACTATTGATAGAAGTTTTGGTCTGTTAATACATCATTAACAGTAATATGTTTAAAAAAAAAACTCACTTTAAATTATAGGCAAAAATTTTCCTCTTCTTTTACTTAACTTCTAAAAATGCTGGTAAAAGCATGATGCCGAGTATAGAAACAAAATGAGTACATTAAAATCTTAATTACATGAAACCTTTATGCTATAATTTAATTACCTATGCATATAAGTGCAATACACTTATCAGATAAAATTACACAACTTCAATGATGTGGAACTTAATGTATATTTTAGCCCTATCTAATACTTTTACTAAGGTTTTCATTAGTTCAGCTTTGTGGAATGATACACATGTTTGAAAGATTCACTGAAGTGGTCAATACCTTTAGATATCATAATTTAGTCTTACAAAAGCTGCCCATCAAACGTGACGTATTTTGCAATAAATATTTATATGTATTTAATATTTAACTGAAATTGTCACATTTCAAAAAATATAAATAGAACAACTTTTTCTTAGAGAATACTGATTCCCCTCACCTTTCCCTTTAATAAACATTAATAGTAATAAATGTCTAAAACCCACTCAAAAATTAAATTGGAATATACAAAGGACACCATACAGTCAAAGTACTAACATAAATTGGTTGCAAAGTAAAAAAAAAATGTTGAATTATCTTTAAGGTTTTATTGGACACAATGACCAAACTACCAACATTATAAACTTGTAAACAATGTAGGGTATATTTACCATAATTGCATAATACTTATTCAATTAATAGAAAATATTAATTGGAATGAACAGTGCTGCACGTATTATGGGTGAAAAGTATATTAATTATATTAATTACATTTTGGTTTCAGTCTGCCTTCGTTCAAATGTTAATACGGTACACCATGTCACAACTGAAGTGATTTTCTTTCCACTAAGAAAACAGAAACAATTTTACTTTCTAAAGAGGATTCTTCGCCAGTGTCAAATTTCCACCTTTCATGCGTGGGAACAGAGTAGCGATAAGAGCCAGTGTCCCACGTTTGACGATAAGCATATTGTCTCTATTTGCAGAGCGCCAAACTGGCGTGCAAGGTTTTCGTTGTAGTCTTTGTACTTCGAGACAAAGCGGTGACTAAAAGATTTTATTTTTAATAATATGAAGTAAAGACCAATGCATGCCTTGCGTTTTGCACTTTACAAATTCAGGTAATATTTTCAGAGTTACATCAGTCTAAAAAACCCATTTTTAGCCATTCTGAGGGGCCCGAAAATCATGTTCCCTTTCTAACAAGCATGCTGAATTTTTGAAAACATAAAAGCATAGTCTCAAGCATGTTCTTTTCATAGACAAGCATAATATGAACAAGTTAAGTGGTTGTGCGTAAAAAGTAGTACGTGTTACGCGCTGCAACGCCGTCCATGCGCCAGTCGAGGACTTCTCTTAAGGTAGGCTTGGACAGCAACGTCTCGCAGTCCTCCAGACATATAACACTGACCCACAGAAGCAAACCCTAAATGCTAACGCTGCTCCATTTACACTCCACGCTGACTGTGTTTCTTGGTTCTGGCCTTGCACTGTCATGACAACAACGTGCACACACCTCACACTAAGGCCTCACCCTAGCTCTTACCAGTAGCACAAGTTGCAATAACTTATTTACTATCATGTGAAATAACCAATTCTTAAAAAAATTATAGCGACAGACCATCACAAATTTTAAAAACTGATATCAGTTAACATGCATGAAAACATTACAGCTTGTGTGATTTCATTTCGAAACAAAAAAATAGCATAAATCACCAGTAAGAATTATTTAGCACTTTACATTGTTTATATGGCAGCAATTAAGCGCTACTACATTCTTTGTTGAACTACTTTGGTCTTCCACAACACAAGAGATGCTGGAGACAGTTTTTATGCCCACACATTTTTAATCAAAACATTTTCTCTCATATAACTTCAGTTCCTAATCCTTAGTGAATAGGACGAACTGTGTGTTTTAGGAGACTATCTGTGCAACTACAGGGAAATTATGTGGCTTACAGTTAGTGATTAAATTCAGAAAAGTACGGTCCATGTAAATGACTACACAAGAATAAGTCAATTTTCTTTCCGAAAGATTTTTTATACTGTGGGGATTTTACCAGCAACATTTTAATTCAAATGTGTTCAAGAGTCTCTTAGCCATGAAATATAGTAAGAGCCATTGTTTCCAAACTAGGGTTATTCTATGGGGCAAGATGGTCTTGCCTTAGGTACTGGCCCTCACAAATGAAATGTGCCTTGTTACTTAATCTGTATGATCAAAACATAAAATTTAGTTAGAATATCACATGTTCCCAGAAATTAAAAAAAATGTGTAAGGACACAAAAGTTAATAAAGCACAAGTGGCATATAGGATCAGCTGTATCTGATACATTTTGTTAGCTCATAAGACAAAGCATTTACTTTGTAGAACCAAATTCATGTACTGTCAAATTTCTGTAATTCAGAAAATTTGTTCAGTCATGACTATCCCTATGCAGTTAAACAAAGCAGAGAATGATGATACAAAATATTCAGTGAACCATCTAGGCACATAGTTTCCACTGAAATATTTTATTGAAAACCAGATCTACAAGAGTTTTAGACTCATAACTAGAATGATGTGATCTCATTGTCAGATTTTTGAAAATAACTGTAAAATATGTGTTTACGTTATGGTGAACAATGTGTTTTAATGAAAGGTACAATGAATTTAATACACAAAGTGTTATGTAGGTAATAGTTTCTATTTAGTTTAAAAAAATTAAAATAAATTATAAATGTACAAATAAAAATATTGATTTATAAGAAAAGATGGCCAGGGAGGATAGGTTAACATTCTAGGAAGTGTAAGTAGTGATAATGCTAGGGAACATACTGTACTTGATCGTATAAATGTACGTTCAAATAAATTATGAACAGGGAATTTTTTTCATGTGAAACATTTACAGTAGTCAATAGTTTATAATGAAAGTTAGTTCACCTACGATATACTTTCAAGATGTAATCAAATGAACAAAATGAAATGATGATGGTGAATTGATTAATGTATGTCGTGAATTTTTGAACAATTACACTGATGCCATTATTCTAATAAATTATCTTAAGTGCAAGTTGGTACATCACTTAACAGTACTATACAGGAAATTTACAAAGGAACGTACATATAAACTCTTATAAATAAACCTTTCTTTTCACAATAATATTAGTGCTATTATCTTCCAGACTATTAACAATATCCTCCCAGGACACCATGCATATGTGTATAAAGTTTTCTGTACTCTGTAAATTAGTGTTGTAATAAAACACTACAAAAGACTTTAACAATTTGTGTGATATTCAATATTCCTTTTAGGCCAGTCTTGATGCACATATAATAAAACATCTTTACAGTAAGACCCTGTTACTGTATCACATTTCTGATGGAACCTAAGAAACTGAAATGTTATGTATAGGAAAACATTATCAGAAGATAATTTTCTACTGAAAAGTCATTGTAGAGACCAAGAAAAGGTAAGAATGTGTTTTGGTTTATGAGGGTATGCGAGTGAGATGGTTTTTGGGAAGATGACACATCCTCTTCTACATGACACATTTGAATCTCCTGCCTCATATCAGTTCAACCAATGGCAGCTAGGTGCATCAGTATCAGTAATTAGGCAGCCACACCGCAGTCAGCCATGTCTCTTTGGCTGAGGAAGCTGCTCTAAACAGTGAAACATCGCGATACGTGCTTCCACGATTGTGTGTCATCCTCTGTATTCGAGTGTATCTGTCAAGTACCCACAGTGTATGAAAGTTATTGTGGTACCTGCTCTACTGAAATACAGTATGACGGCAAAATGATGAAGGCATTAGCCAAAATTGTGAAACAAATCAATGCTGCTAGAGAATTTGTTTTATTGATGTGAAAATGATAAATGTACTGTATACATAATACTGTATGCATCCAAAGTAAATATTCTGAATACAGCATTTCATGGGAGAAACATGTTCAGTACTGACTAAAGATTGGAACACAGATTTACACGAAGCTGCATGGTAGCCAAATATACTGTTACAACGGAGATAATTTTCCCTCAACAAAATTTTTAGATGTGCAAGAAGTAAACACTTTTGAAAATGTTGCATCACATACTGTACAGCACTAAAAGTTCAGTGCACCTCATGTTGCAACGACAAAACAACATTCTTTGAAATTGATAGTGCTGCTGTATTTGTGACTTAAAATGTCACTGCTGTCTGCAAGTAGCAACATACATACAGAATTACCAAGAAAACACAAACATCTCTAGAATAGATATGCTAGTTAACAATTGTCGTCGAGTCAAGGAAATGCCAAATTCATATGGAGAAAACATAGCTTGCAAATAAAAAAACTATTAACATTTGAATGTTTTCTATTATATGCTTTTAAGTGTGTACAAAAAATTTACATAACAATAGTGCTCCATGTGCAAAAAAAATTGTAAAAACACAAAACTAAATTACACAACAAAGTAAACTCTGAATAATACATGTCAATAATACGTACATATTTGGTGTTAACATAGACATACCCAACTGCTCTAAAAATATTTTTCAACTGTGCTGAAATTACGCAAGTTTTATGCTTTACTTGAGTCATAAAAAATTCTAGTTAAATATTGCATACTTCAACACACAGTGACAAAAATTACAGCATGTATTTCAAGTTTTAAAGTAACATAATCATGTAACTACAGGATTAATTTACTAGAGACTGAAGAACATAAGTGAATAACACTGCAAAATATAGGACATACCTCATAGTCTCATAGGCACCCCTACTTGAGACTATATTTTTTATAACAACATTTAAAATTTTACTGTTTGTCAAGTTCAGTGTAGAATGAAAGACGAGGGTAGGGGTTAGCCTGCCCCCTCCCCTGGTCCAGATAACATACCAAGAGGCGCAAGAGTATGCTGGATGAACTGACTATGTTTCACCGCAGCGGCTCACCCATCCCATCCCCCTTCCTGTGCAAAGGAGCCTTGCCCGCATGAAGACTATGTCCAATAAGACCAATGTTTAAACTGAATGGAATTAGAGTTTGTTTTAATTAATATTGAGGTTATTGAGACATATATGTTACATAGAATAGAAGGAAAAATTACAGTTTAGTAATGTTATGCAATTAGATGAGGGAGAATGAATTTTTTTTAAACCCCGAAGAGTACTCAAGAAGGGGGCTGGTCTTCTGTATCACTACAAGCGGCGATTGGCTGGTTCTGGCTGTAGTACAATGTGGAGAGAGGTTAGAGGGGTCGGTCATGAGCTGGATGCCTAGGGCCACACCATTAGCGAGTATTGGCGTTCACGACCTTATCCATGAATACTTTGCTTAAATTAATAACAAGTTCACAATGATACTGGAATCCCACTACAGACCAGCAGCCTGGCTAGTGTGGGTTCGCGCGGTTCACTCACGAGTTAACTTCAGAAATAGACCACACACTGAATTGGTGATTCCCTGCAAGCACGTGTTTTTGAACAAAACAAGGCTAGTTGGCTTCTGAGAATTCATGTTTCATGCCAACTACAGGAACTGTAAGTCAAGCTACCAATTTTGTGGCAAGGTGCCATTCGCCGGAAAAGACTGCTCCTGTGGCTAGAGACAGAAAACTGATATAGTGTTTTTGATCGAAGTAACATTTCCTTAAATTTAAAAGATAAATAATTAATATTTAGTCAGCTGGGTGCCCAAACAAACATTAAAAAAAATTAAATTAAAAATTCCAGCATATGAGCACTTAAATTTTGGTTTTGCTGAAATAAAGTTAATAATAAAATGACAACCGTGAACAGTCCAGTTCGGTTGGCAATGTCCTACAGGTCAGTGACCTTATTAATGCTTAAATTCAGAAGAAGGTATGCCAACTAAGTACTGAAACTAAACGGGCTCACATTTTCAAATTACATTATTTTTCAACACTTTGGAAAGTTTATCTGCATGTTGTACTGGTTAGTCAGTATAGCACTCATGAACAATAAAACCTGACAATGTGGATATCTTCTCACTATCTTTAGGAGTTTATTCGCTAGGCAGTTGGGGTCACAGTGGGGTAGCAGTTAGACAATAGCGATCTGGATTCAATTCTTGGTGGGGTTGTTCCCAATTTTCGCATGTAGCATTTGTGACCGACACATCTGAATAGAACACAATACAAAAATTAATAAATTGCTGCAGCAAGACAAATTTTGTTTTGGCTAACACGTAAGGACACCAAACACAGAAAAAAAACTTAGTTCTTGAACACAGTTAAATTATTTGGTCAGAGGTCTGTACTGCAGAAACATATTGTAACACAAATAATATAAAGATCGCAGAAAGAAAATTGAAGTTGCTGTCCTACTTCATAACTGTCAGAAGCCATAGCAAATGTCCACTTCCAGATCACAAATTCAAAATAAAAATCTATGGCCCATATGCAAGTATTGGGTGTAGTTACTGTGTGAAATACCAGATGATGATTAGGACTGACTGTCTGGCAAATATAATTTTTTACTTACACAAAAACCTATAATTGTTTACCCTATCTTTTTAACTATGCATTATCTTATACTTTTATACACTTCAATAAGTGTCTTTGTTTAAGTTATACATTTGAAATATTTTAATAGCTGTACCACTTTTAAACTTTGAAGTCTGAACATATTTTTAAACAGCACAATTACTTACATAGAACTTACTTGTTTAACTCCTTGCTATCCACATACACAACACACAGAGTACACACTGCTTTAATTATAGTGAGTAATTTAACATTACTGTACAAATAAAATATAAATGATAAATTTCACACAAAAACAACACTCTGGCTCAAGTAATGAAACAATTATTACATGATATATCATGTAGATGTTGGTATTCTCTTAACATTATCTAAATTATGTCACCACAATGGACAAAAATTCTAAATATCATGCTGCACACATTAATACATAACCATTAAACTGACTAAATTACTAACAACTACAGTAAAATTGTTAATGTATAAATTTGTACTCAAACAATGCTTTGCCATTTATAATTACTGTACATAGTCTTTGCTAACATAAACGCACACATACTTCTGCCATGATAACATTATGTAACTTTGGCTGGCATTAATGATTAAGGTTCTACAGTAATAATTACTTAGGCCCAAAATATTACAATCATGGTATAGTACAGAATGTAAAGTCATCAAAAATCGGAGATACAGTACATAACAAAAAAAGTCATATTGTAAGAGAGAAACATATTAAAACATTGCGAACACACTACATGTACTGTACCAGTATAATGCTTCCTATATATTTTCAGCCAATTTGGCTTAACAGGGAAGACCAATCAAATATTGGTACCTACAAATACTCTGCCCTGATACACAGCCACACAGTCAAAATAATACTCTGGATGCTCATCCCATACACAAGAATGCTGTAACAGAATTTGATGCAAAGTTGTCTGTCCATGGAAGTATAATCTTAGCACCACTGTTCCTCAGACATCACCCAATAAAATTTTAGTTTTTTGTTTCATCTCTCAGATGCCGGATTTTAGGCTCATACATATTCTTCATTGCAACATTTATGAATTTTAATTATGGAAAGTCATACTCACTAGAAAGCCTTTACTTGGTCTCTACAGTGTCATCAAACTCTGGGGAAAAACGATTTGAACCAAAACATAACAGCACAACACACACAATTTTTAGTTCTCATAAAACATAAAGCACTTCAGAGAACAAGAGAGAAAACAATGCACCATTTCCAAAAAAAGGAATGTTCTACAAGCTTATGTACACCCTGCCTGAATACTAAGTAAAAACTTCTCTGAACATGAAACAAAATATATTTGGTCAAACAAGCATGCCTGACATTCACTTAAAAAATTTGACTGTCGAAGCTGATTTCTTTTCCACTTATTTATATTCAAGAGAAAAGCTACTGCAGTAGCTTTTGCGCTCAATTAAGAGACAATTCTGATAAACTTAACCATATAAAAAGCAATAAGGTAATTACTGTGCTTTCAATAACATTGTCATTCACATTACAACTGAAACAACACAACTACGCTCAACAAACAAACAAAAAAGCCTCAAGTAATTTATTTAGGTGTGTCCCGCTTGTCAAAGTACTCTGTTGGTTTAGTGGAATAACTAGGACAAATACTTTTAGCACTGCTGGGTATGTTATATAATTTTAATCAACCACAGTTGTGCCATTAAATTGCAACAGAGTTTTTAAGTGGACCAACTCATTCTGTTCTGGCAACAGTGACAGAAGGACTGACCGGCATCTGTGGTCACCAGTGAATACGTGTGTAAAGACTGTGTTCCTTTCTTCAACAGCCAGGCAGGCATGTCTAGCTGAGACATGGGTGACTGTAAAGCCCAGTGCAGGTAGACCCCCACTGTGACATTCGAGTCAAATCCCCTTGGTCAGCCGCCCACGTGCCCTTCATCCTTCGCCCTCCCACCTGATACATGATACATGAGTACGAGTGCTACAAGCAAGGCAGTCATTTTCTCCTTTCTTATGGAATGGTTAGGATCATTTGCAATCACGGGTCACATGACCATCATCACAGTCATTTGCTCAGTTGAAATCAGTCATTGCGCAGTTTGCAGCTTGATCACAAATAAGGTTAGATCTGGGCAGTTCTCTATGGTGTGAGTGTTGAAGTCTCCAAGAACACCAGATGTGGGCAGTCAGTGGGCTATAAAAAGAATGTTTGGGAGCATACAAATGGTATTTTCACTCTGGACATACACTTAAATTCTGCCCCCTATGACCCCCCTTGCTTTCAGGAAAGTAGCAGAGTATAAAAAAATAGGGCATCATCTGGAAGCTGCACTCAGATCCCAGCCTTTACAACAGCACAGAAAATTTGAGGTTGCCCAGGTGAGGCTGCAACAGAGGTTGCCACATTTTAGAAGACAAAAAATACATTCCATAGTACCCAGGTTTCCCATACACTGGAGGCAATTGCTTGACCTGGACGCTGCAGAGAGGATCCCAGCCTTAATTGTAAAGGATATAAAAGGAAAAGCATGTAGCAAATCAACCCTGACCTTTGAACACACTCATCCATTCTACTCAATTGTGGTGACTTTGTCTGACAACCAGCTTGAGGAAAAGGTTCAACAAAATTACCAAACACCACTACACTATACCAGTGGGAGACACCTACCTCAGTTAAGGTACAACATCTGCTGTTGCCGCTTACTCCCTCTCATGTTATACAAACCTTCCACAGCCTAGCAGACACCACAACTCAAGTATATTTCATAATATGCAGGAAACCAGCACTACAGTTTCAGAAATTTCAAGTAGTAAGTGCCATGGCAATACTACCACTGATACAATATCTGTTCCTTGGTGGGAATAACCTCTTATACTCCTCTCTTGAGTCATAAGTGACATTGGCGGTTACGCTGACTTCTGAACCTTTGTCCTTCGCCCAGACCCGTACTAAACCCCTGTGAGGCTCCTGGTACTGTCTGAGAAGAGGCCCCTTTCATTATTTTGTCAATACCAGCACACAAAAGGAAATTAAACACACACTATGCAGCTTTAAGTTTATATGTTAATTTTTTTTCTGCTGTGCTTGATATTTACACTACTTAGGACATTACCACATAGTCAACAACATTACAATAACTTCAGTTTGTACTTGTGTGATAAAAAAGAATGTCATTCCAAAGTTTTTGCAACTAAAATAAACTATTTAGGTACACTGAAAAATGTTACATTACCACCTCATATAATATAATTAACTGAATTAAATAAGTTCCTTTACATATTTTACACAGGAAAAATACTATATAACCACCGGAGTCAAGTGCTCAACTACATTTTAATCTGCAACTCAGCAAAATTATTACGATTGTATCAAAGGGGTAATTCCCTAGACGTTTTTATTTTAAATTAATCTAGTCAAAAGTAACATTTTTATCTACTACTGAAAATGATATGAGCTTTATATCATCCGCAACTTCAACGTATGATTGAAATCAATAAATAGTTACAGTACTATATCCCAATTATAACACAAGAAAAAAAAAATTTCATATACAAAATTAAGTTAAGATGTATTAAAACCCAGTTTTGTTTGTATTTAAATACTGAAAAATAGGTAATGAAAAAACTTAATTTAAGGTTAGAAACGCTTATGCTGCATGCTTAGCTATAATATTTCAATTAGTTTCGTCTACATTTTTTGAGGCAAAGTCTTTGATTATATCGGTAAAGTCGAGTGTCTTTGTTTTCGTCAAGATAGCTTTTCAAATGTAGGCATTCTTCAATAAGCTCAGACATTCTTACACAATGTTTGTGTACAGAAGCAAAATCTTCAAAACTGATTTTCAGTTTGTCTACTTGAAGATTTAGCAAATCCACCAGAAATCCAAATTTCTTCAAAACTCTTTTATATGCTTCTGTGCGTGTTTTTAAATTCAAGACTAAGGTTTCTAAGATTGGAACACACAGTTCAACTAAGTTTATCTATTCTTTTAGGAATAGTATCTGTGTTTCTGCGTTCATAGAAAAAAGTAAGTAACGTGCTATGTCAAAGAATTCTCACTATTGGTGGTTTTAGTTGTCACTACAGCGGAACTTCCGTACCTGTCAAAACTGCCTCTTTTATATTCAATATATGATTTTAGAAAGTCAAGAATTTTTACAGTTACTGACAAAGTTTGTGTAAGTTTTTGCAAGACTTTGTTGATCTTATTGATTCTTCCCACGATTATTATTTTAAAAAAATGAGTGAAAAACACTGCTCAAATTTCACACTAAGTTCAGAGATAGAAATTATGAATCATTCACACATGTTACAAATCAACAGTTTTGAACAAAAAAAAATTTCGCTTTCTCTCATGACAAAGGACGCTGAGCTATTTCACACTCAGTAGACAGATTAATCAATACATAAGAATGCGGACAGTGCGCCATTCGACAGCGGCCTGACTATTCCTATCGACCGGTTTGTTAGTGTACAAATATTTTCCGTATGAACATAACTTTATTTTATGTGTAAGTAACGAAAGATTGCAAACTGTGACACTTGTTTCATTGTTCTAATAGTGAAATGTTTTTAATAATGGCATTGAAGCTCCATTCTAAAAACAGTTGCCTCTGTCTGCAAATTTTCAGAACAGTACAATGTACAAGTTAAATTACTTAAAATGAAAAAATTCTAATCAGAAATAAAATGTCATAGGACAAACTTTATTCCTCAAGCCAAAACAGGAAACAATTTTCCATAGTTATGTATTGTTACATATGTAGTACAATTCTAGGTTTTTCCTGGTTGTTTATGCGAGGCCCTCTGCCAGGTGAGAGGCAAGGCCCCCGGCGGCAGCCGGGTGCACCTGTACATTAATGTGACACTGCCTTCCCTTGGTTAGTTCTGTGTGTGAGAGATACAATGCAAAGTCTTGCATGCATCAGGTGACCTACTGTCTCTACACACACACAAAATAACTAACATAAAAACCTGCTTTCATCACAAGACTTCAAGCTGTGATCAGATTAATTGAATTTGACAAGAAATGTGTTAGTGGAAAGTTACCTATATAGTATTTATAGGTTACTATCATAGTTATTATTTTTACCCTGTCATTACATTTTGGGACATCATAATCAGAAAAAGCTGTGTTTGACAATGTTGGAGGGCTCAAACATTTTCAGTAGTGCATTTCAATGGTTTTGTCAGAAATGCTCATTCAAAACACACCGCAGTTAAGAGTAAGAACTAGAATAAGTGACTGCTTTGAAGTGACAGAAATGTACAGCTAGCTTGTAATGGGACATACACGTACATCCTCTAGCCTGGATCAATTTCTTTTATCAACTGCACAGCATCTGCTACTAATTTATATCTCAGCTATAACTATTTATTCCCCTCCCCTTCTCCTATACCTCAGAGATAAGTTTAACCTGCACTGCTAGATGGAAACTCGCAATATTCACGTAATATACATTAAAATGGCACTAATGCCTAAAATTTCCAGAACAATTCATTAAACCACAATTCTATATCACGCAAGTAACTTGCCATTTTCCTACCATTCAGATTACACTCTGTATTTAGCTAGAGTACTGGTAAAAAAATTTACAAGACGGAAAACTTCAATACAAACCTGAATGGACCAAAATTTTGTAATAATGAGGTTTTTCATTAACAGGTATTTACAAAAACACAAGAAATTCTGCAAACATTTTTTCAGGCTGTTTATCCCCAAAATATAAACATTATCATCATTCCAATGGCTGCCTTTAACAAGTAAACTCGGTACTAACATTGTTTTATGTGTACATAAAATTGTTATGGAGCATTAAAATTAATACTCAAGTTCTCATCTCACTCAAGGGGACAGAAAATCACTTTGTATTAATGAGAGCTTTGTATTGTTGGTACTAATGAGGTTTCACTGTACATGTCTGACCACATAACAGGTATTTTAATTGATAATTACTTGCCAATATTTCACTCTAATATAGGAAGACAAAATAAGTCCTAACACAAAAAGTCCTCACATGTTCACTAAGACAAATTTGTACGACAGACAAGTTTGCAAGACAGACAAAGTTGTCGTAATGACTTATTCATACCTTAACATGCTGTGCATAAATTATATGGTTTAAGTGGTAGGCTTACAAGCTATTTAAAGTTAAGTAAGCACTTTAAAAATTGTATTCTTCTGCCACTTGTAAATAAAGACATTTAATATGTGGCTAATAAGCACAATGACTTTCCCCATTCCCAACTGCGGATGTCTGAAACACCAATAAAATATGCCTTATGTGAGAAGCATTAAAAAGTGCTCACTTTAACATGAATAACTCATAGCATCAAAATAAGTCTGCATAAATTACAATACATTACATACAGCAAGATATCAGTTCAGTCATACAATACATTTACGAACCAAAGCTATACTGCAAATCTCTAAATATATCATGTAATTTCATAAATATATATTAGAACACTGTACTGTAAAGTAACTGGCCTCACCAGACCATCTTTTTTTGCTTTAAGTAGGAGTATGCTCCTGGGTTCATTTTTTTTTAAACTGTAATGGACAATAGTAGAGCTTAATTTTGATGTTTCGGAGATTTGAGACCGCAGAAGGCATGTCAGTGTACTACATACAGCTGCCAAAGTGTTAAGACCACTTTCAGCCACATATTGAG
>PNEQ01105985.1:0-21290 GCA_003012365.1 Medauroidea extradentata
TCAATAAAGAACTGCTTGTAGAGAATCTCCATGAACAATCTCTAGTTGGGCTGCGACAAGTGCATGATGGAGTGACTGCTAGATGTGGAATTCAAAATGTGGTGGTCACCAAGAAGCTCATACACAGTGCCCGTAATGCTCATGCACGTTATGTTGAAGCACAAGAGAAGCAAAGAACTACAGCAGAAGCAGATTTATTAGCTAAAAAGAGAAGAAACAAACTGCAATAATGATAAAGGAGCTCAACGAGAAGTAAAAGAGAATCTTGGACACTGCTGAAGAAACTGCGGCTGCCATTGAAAGTAAAATAAAGTCTCTCCAAAACTAAAGTGGTACTGGTAAGTGACTGTAGTGTTGTATTTTTACTTATTTTTACTGTGGATGCATTTGTTATTTTAATATGTTGAATGTGGGAACTTAACTTGAATACATTTTAAGGATATCTAATGCCTAATTTATAATATTTTTGTGTCAGTGAAAAATGGCAACTTGTCAGGGAAATGCCAGGGAATTTCAAACTGCAAATAGAGTGGACACCCTGAACATTTTACACATCAATAATGAAGCTGGTTTGCTGCTATCATTGCTGGAGCACTTTGTCTTATTGTGAAAAGAAAAATTAAGCTGTTGAAAAGGAAGCCTATGCCATTGTTGAAGTGGATACATTACCCTATATTGGAAAGCTGTCTCAACTATAGTTCTATGCCATCCAGGAATTACTTGAATGTTTTATTTTATTAGGAGCAAAAATCTGCTATACTCTATTGAAGTTGTCAGAAAAGCTGCAGTCTGTGAAATATGTTGTCAAATAAAATCAAAATTCTTCAGAAGAGAAAATGGAAAGTTATTAAAAGCAACTACCTTCTATGAAAAACTAAATTTTGATCTTAATGCTCCACTACATACAATAAACAAGACTCGCTACATTTTGATTGTTGTCAACCAGTATCCGAGATTTCCACGTTCTATTCCGTTTGCAGATAAACCGTATTCATCCATGTACCACCTGCACATTTTTTCTCAAAAACAAAATTGAAAATTCGAGGTATGGGTCATGCATGGAAATCATAGTTTTTGGACAAATAGGGGCTGGAAAAGTTAGGTTTGTCATGTATTACAGACGGCTGGATGGATTTGTAGTAACGGAAAACGTCACATTGTAGCTCGTAAGTGGTAAATGCACAATGCCAGCATTACAGTCAGCCAAGAAAACGGCAATGCGTCGACGGTTGCAGGCCCGAGATAGTGATTCATTGCTCCGTCAGAAATGCCACAGTACAACACTAAGTACAGACAACTGTCCACAGAGTGTAGTCCACTGCTGCCGCTGCAGAACATCTGCATTAGCGTGTTGACTGCAGTGAAGCAGCGCCGCCGCCAGCCTCGTGTGGCTTTCACCATCGCTACTTCAAATATGTCAGACAGCGCTCAGCACTATTTATACTTTCAGGACGTAGTTTAATTCTTCGACGTTGGCCACATATTTAATTCACATATTCTTTCAATGTTATTTAGTTATGTTTTTTGAACAAAAGGCAATTAAATTAGAACTGTATGGTGAAAAAAATATTGTTTCTTGAAAGTATGTTGAAAATGTAGGGTACGTGTCTTACACTGCTTTGTTATTCAAGGCTTTCAACAACAAATATTCATATTTGTAGTACCGTCCTACAGTCACTTAGTTCGAGAATCGTCCTTTGTGTCAGATGAATTGAAAGCCGATACACCTCGGACTCGCGTAGCACGGATTCACTTACTGCGAATTAACACTACGCGAGAATATAATTGCATATAAGATTCATATAGCATGACATAAAACTCGCATAGTGCGAGTGGGAAAAGATGCTTACCTAATTCAGGGATGTAGCTAGGAATTTGAGGGTGTGGGTTACCTGTACAAAAACTGTAATACACTAAAAAAATTATTTTTACGTCAAATTCTGTAGATCTGTTATAAACACCCTAATTTTATTTAACAAAAAATCTCAACCATGGTTAACTTTCACTGCTATTTCAAGCAAATTCTTCTGTTCTTCTGTGCTGCCCAATGCTGAACTGCAGTTTTAAATGGGTACTCTTGGACATCTGGACCTTCCAGTGAAATGCGTAGCAGGGAATCGAGCTTGAACTCACCCAGTCTGTTTCTTAAGTCAGTTTTTATGAGCTTCATTTGAGAAAAGTCTCTCTCACAGTCAGCTGTGTGAAGTGGAATGACTCTGTAAACTTGTGCAAGTTTGGCTATATTTGGAAACAGATTTTCAATTGTTTTGCCAGTGCAAAGAAAGTGTACAACTTCTGTACAGTGAACCCTCGATAACTCGGACCTCGATGTCCCGGACTTAGGATAACTCGGACAGAATTTCAAAAAACAAAATTAATTTTAATTAAATTATTTTTTCGTCAAAAATCATAAGATAATTGTCTGCCTCATTTAAATCCATCACGTTTTATTTAAAAACAGTATGAAGCTTTAAAAGCAGTTGCTCATCGGTACGTAGCCTTTAATAATCCCACCGTAAAATATCTGGAGAGTTCCGTGTGGTTAAATGTTGCTAGCGAGGCGCACGAGTAGAGATGCAACTCAGCAAGCGCGCGAGTAGAAATGCAACTCAGCAGGTCGACCTCCCTTCTTTATCTTTCCTCTCTCTTCGCCGCGTGAGCCAGACACGCACGTGCGTCATAAATAAACATTTCAGTATGATGCTAATGGGTTGGACGGTAACTACACGTCACAATGGCACCTACAGGAAAATGTATTTTGTTCTGGTATGTGCGATAAATTCAAGATTGCAAAACAATTTGTTCCTGACATTAATAAAAAAATTTAAAAGCCATTGGTTTGCATTGCAATGTAGGCAAGGTGGTGAGAGGGTTTTACGACCCTTTAACGACGTCTTACAAGCCGATGAGGATGAAGTGAGATGAAAGAACAACACAACATCATGCCCGAGCAAGGATTTGAACCCAGGGCCTCTCGCACCGTAAACTGCCGCCTAACCCACTACGCTAGAAGCGCGATATCAGGAAAAAAAACAGGGCTTAATAAATTATAAAAAAGAGAGGGGGCAGAAAGAGGCTTTTGCCCCGGGTCGCACATTCTAGAGGGCCTCGCTTTTGAAAAAGTTAAAATGAATGGGCTTTTATTGAGTTCCCGTTAATGTTGATGGTATCTGTGAAATTTATTTGTGTAAAGAGTGTGTAAAGACGTCACTTATCTATGATGACGCAGCTAAGGTAAGATAGTATGAAGGGAGGCCTACAAGCGCACATTATCCCGTCAACCACGGCCGTAGACTTCAACTAAACAAAAAAAAAAAAAGGATGAAAGGTAGACTGAGATACATTGCTCCTGGCCTCGTATTCTAGCAAAGAGGCCCTGGAAAAAAAAAAAATCAATTTCTCGTAGGAAACTAGCAGCTGGCTGCAGACACTGTGACATACTGATGTAGAACAATTTTTCACGTTAACATCTCGTGAGTTGCGTGTGGTCACGTGCGGTGTTTTCATTACTTTTGCGACTGTACCGGTTGACCTTGACTACTTCCGCTTGTGCTCTACCACCTTAGCTTATCTCACACACACGCACACGCATAGACTGTCGTCATCAGACGAGAGAAGGGGGTGAGAACTTTTATGTGGTCGAAGGGTGCCTTGGTGCCAGCTACTAGCACAGATAAAAAAAGATCAGCCAGAAGTAGCATAAAAAATAAATAAAAAAGAATCTGCCGGCCCAGGTTGTTTGACATTCTTTCTTTTATAGTTCTCCCGTTACATTGATAATTTCCCCACTACCCCCTCCTGTAAATTGATACGTACAATGCAGTATATATTGCGGTTTTTTTTTTGCTTGTAGAAATGATAGCGTACTGGTTTCCTCGCGTTTCTTGTGATTGTCTGATTACCCCTCCTCCCCGGACGCCCCTCGATAACACGGACAAATCGTAACTCGGACAAATCGTAACTTGGACAGCTTCTCCCCCCTTTTAGTCCGAGTTATCGAGGGTTCACTGTACATGTCTTTTTTCGGTGATTATCAGCCATGTATTGCTTGATTTCACACCATTCTTGTTGGCACAGACCCCCCCCCCCCAAGGCTGGTTTGACCGTTACACAGTTTATCTACTCCCCATTTCTTTATAATAAAGAGAAATCTTAATCTTACTTTTTGTAGATAAAGACCGTGACAGCTAGAGTTACATGCTTGTCTCACGGCCGGCAGCTCACTCCCCTCCTCTACATACCTTCCCATACATCAGCGTGGGAAACAACTTGCGACGCGTTTCCCAGGAAATGTCAATCAAAATCTTCCCCCACCCCCTTGGCAGAAAAATATCTTGCAGGCATCCAAACTGAAACCCTACCCTTCCCCTAGCCATTAGCAGCTCACTTTCACGCTTATACTTAAGCTGGTAAAGATAATCTCTATTACCATTTGCACTACAGGATTTTCCATTCCCCGCATCTACTCGTGGCAGTTTGTGTATGTGTGTGTGACAGCAAGCGAAGTGAAAGCAAGACAAAGAAAGAGGGAGAAGCGTTATCAGCACTACATATCAGCCAGGCCAGCATTGGAAAATAAACACAGCTGGGTAACGGGTAAGAACAGCATAAGTGACTTAGTTTGGACTCGTTCACGGCGCCGTTTTTGCATTAACTGCACCTGTTAAGGCTCACAATCTGAGCAGCTCCAGATAAAGTTGGCAAATCAGAAACCACACATCTATACATAAAAGATGTGGCATGACGACAAATGTCTGAAAGCAATGTAGAAAAATTTGCTATGTTAGGCTGTTAGGACACCATCAAATTCGTCTGGGAGAGGGTCTAAACTTAAAAACTCATCACACAACAAATTTGTAGCTCCCTCAATAAGTTTAAGTTGTTGGCCCAAAGCATTCACCTCGTGTACCATTT
Source organism: Medauroidea extradentata (assembly GCA_003012365.1). Classification (NCBI taxonomy): domain Eukaryota; kingdom Metazoa; phylum Arthropoda; class Insecta; order Phasmatodea; family Phasmatidae; genus Medauroidea; species Medauroidea extradentata. The sequence goes on from PNEQ01105985.1 coordinate 4,915, forward strand.
CAACTGTGGTTTGGGAGAAGTTGTGGGCACTTTCACCCTTCCACTTATGTGGTTCAACTTTGTTTCCTGGAGTTTAAATTTAAGCAAGAACACTTTAAAACCCGTACTAATAAATTACACCAATTCATCAATCAGAAATTGCAGTTACGTATTAAATACAAGCCTGGGTCGAGTCAAGAATACATGTGCAGGTTGTGTTTACTTTATCGTGAGAACTAAACCATGGAAAATTTAACTGATGTGCTGAAGACCCTAGTTGCTTCACAATACACAGCGTTGGAGAGAACAAGACACAGGTCATAACTAGTGTTGGGTCAAATCAGCTCAATTTAAAGAGCTAGCTTCCGCGAGCACCGCTCTTGGCAGAGAATCATTCAAAAGGAGGAGGAGCCAATGAGTCAGAGCAGCTCGCCTGCTGTAATAGAACTGGGTAAGAAGGGGAAGAGCGTGTGCAGAGCAAAATTGAGCTATGCTTTTTTCTGTCGTTCCCGAATGAATGCGAACCGAAAGAATCGAGCAGCTCGCCAACTTGTGCTCAGTAATTATTCGCAAACAAACTATCTTAGAGTAACCAGCAAATTATTTCTGCTTAAGACACACCAATAAGTCAATAGCAGTTCGCCAATCAGCACTGCTATATTAGAGCTTAGTTAAATGAATCAATTTGATTCTGTAATTTCATTTGTGTAAATGCAGTAGTGGTTTCTAGAAGTTCGTCAAAAAAAATTGTAACTTGGCTTTGTTTGGTGACGGACTACACCACAATTAATGTAATTGTCCCTGCAGATCAATAATATTGGTTTTAACAGTGTACCGTCTAACGGCACACTATACAACTGGGTCGGAATCCCGAAGGGTCACACAAAATGAATGGGTACATGAGTGTCAAGTTCGGTTACAAAAATCACAATTTATTAAGTGCGAATAAGTACAACAAGCGCACGAGCGCAACGACAGCAATACAAAGCAGGTACATACATCATGACGTCGCAGAAGGCGATTCTTAAGCAGGGCTAAATCAAAATACATTTACCGGACGTTCCCCATCGACACACCGTTGGTCAACGCGGTCGAAAAACAGTTTAAATACAAAGGAGTAGACGCGCGATTTACTGCACTGGTTGCCGAAGCACCCAGCACGTACGACTCACAATAAACAAAATAAAAACGCAAACTGAAAACTTACCATACGCATCGCAACCGGCGGAGTGTCGATGAAGGAGCAGCCCGAACTTGCCCAGTCGAAGGCGGCGGCGAGACTGCCGGGAGTTAGCTTGCTCGAGAGGCGAAAGGCCGGCCGAGCGTCACAGGTAGGGGAAGGGATGAAAGAGGGGAAGAAGGGAGGGAGCACGAAGACAGCCGACGGGACCCGAAAGCGTCCGAAGTAGCAGAGAACGACGACGATGACGACAGTTCACAGCTTACACTGGTGGCCACACACACGAGCACATTAAGTTCCAGAAAATATGGCTGGGCAAAGTAACACAATAGATTCCTTTGCCAAGGAGCCCATTACAGAATAAGTTCTAGACATGACCGAACCCTCAGTTCAACCCCCCCTGCTATTTCACAACTAAGCAGTGCGTTGAATGTAGTAAACACAAAAGGCACATAGTCAAGATTTGACGTGCAACAGTCCCTCGATGGAGGGGGTTCAAGGCAGTGCCGGTCTCCAAAAGGTGTGGCCAGCGAAGCTGCATCGGTAGGCAAAAGGGTTTCGGGTCCCGCATCCGAAGAACGTAGGCTCCTCTGAGGTAAGGGGAACGGATGAAGGATCTCTCGAGCGAAGCAGCAAGCCGCACATGAAACAATAATACATGATACAGGTTAGCCCTACGACACATTAAGATGAAATTACCCTGGAAAACAATCCCCTCAGAAAACACAGTATTTATCAAACTCAGCACAAGGAATAATATTATGTATAAAAATAACCTTTCATAACACAATATTTGCTTAAAGCATTACACCATTTACAATAAACATACTAAAATATTCATAAAACACATTAATAAGACAAGAACCAACTGCCTAATGACTAGTGTTGCAATTCAGGTACTAATAATATACAACAAATAAAAAAAACACAAACAACAAAGCGCACTTGTCAATAGCGCGAATAGCATTATCTTATCATCAAAAAATACAAAATATAAATATCTAAGAGTAAATAAACACCTCCGATTGGAGTATATACTAGGAGTAGGCGCCTACACATACAATAAACACAACAAAACAAAACACACAAAACAAACGGCCGTCTACCACAAAACACAACAACACGGCACAACACTGAAGACACCACAAACACAGCGCGCAACACAAACCCAACACACCACTATACACCACACAAACAAATGGTTACACACACACCGCCTACGAGCGCTAAGAAGCGGCCTAAAGGAAGACGTGTCTGGCAGAACCCCGAAGCATTCCCACAATGGCCCAAGAACCTGCAACAAACTAATGCTCAAGGTTAGTCACTATCATCATCTCGCGTGGCAACCTTCAAGTTACTTACATGTACCTTCCGGTGCACCCGCCCCGAAGCACAATCTTGCAACAAAACCATATTCTGCCAGAGCATACGGGATATCCGAAACGGTCCGTCATAGGAGAGGGTAAGCTTACTGGAAATATCCTTGGCACGCGACGGAAGAATGAAAGAGCGACAAAAAACCTCTTGCCCCACATGAAAATTCCCTGGAACACGTTGGGCGTTCACTCGGTCCTGGGTGCGGAGGCAAGCGTCGATAAGATTGCCTAGAGTGCAGTGACTTAGCAATTCCAGCTGGGCATCTGACAAAGGCAACGAAGGAGAAGGGACTCCCCAAACATTCAGTAAAGGGTGGATTAAATCCCTTCCTAACAATATTCTCGCCGGAGTACTCTTAGTAGCCCCATGGGTAGCTAAATTAAAGCCTATATTTATCAAGTCGAGATCCACATCCTAATCACACTGGTGAGAGTGATACAAGGCAGACAGAGTTACCTTCAAATTGCGGTTAAACCGCTCTACCTGGTTTCCACAGGGATAGTAAGGACTCGACGTAAAGTGATTTATGGCCCAGCGGAAGCACATATCACGAAAGATGGTTGAGCAAAAATACGCGGCATTATCGGTGACCAAATTCGCGGGGAGTCGGAACGTAGTCCACACTCGCTCAGTGAGGAGCCGTGTTATGGTGGCGCTCTTTACATTCGTATAGCAATGAGAATGACAAATTTACTGAAATTATCAAGGACAATAAGAACATACAAATTACCTTTAAGGGAACGTGTCATGGGGCCAAACACATCACAGTGCAAGGTATCCCAGACACATACTGCCTCCTCGGCGGAATACAATCCTACCTTAGTGGTCTTAGGGGCCTTTGCTCGCTGACAAATATCACACCCTCGCACAAAATTACGAACATCCCGATACATACCCGGCCAATAGAACCGAGCGCTGAGCTTGCGGAGAGTGCCAGCACGTCCTACATGACCACACGAACGGCGAGGTGTGAAAGTAAGTCAAAAGCTCAGATCTGGTGATTTCCGGGACCAACAATTTCCGTAACTTTCCCCGACGCCCCACGTAATGCACGAGATTGTCAATCACTCGATAGGGAACATCCTCACCGAGGGCCACCTGATGTGCTATGTCCTGACATTCAGGACCATCAACCTGGGCTTGCCCAAGACGGGAATAAAACAAAGAATTTGTAGTAAAGGCTGCACAACGAGCTGAAAACTCTTCTGGATCACACTCATAATCCACCAGACAGTACATGCGGGAAAGCGCGTCCGCCTCCACATTACTGTTACCAGGGACATGTTTAATCACAAACTTAAACTTCAACAACCTAAACGCCCACCGCCCGAGTTTACCAAATTTATTTGCATGACCCAAAAGCCAGGACACAGCCTGATTGTCAGTGCAAAGATCGAATTCATTAGCTGCCAAAAAGGATCCAAATTTCCCAGTTCCCCAAACACAAGCTAAAGCCTCTTTCTCGAAGGCGCTCAAACGACGCTCCGCCTCCGTCAGGGTACGGCTGGCAAAGGCCCCCGGTGAAACCTTACTGTCGCACCACTGTCCGAGGGCAGCGCCGAGACCAACACTCGAGGCGTCGACATGCAAAACAAAGCGTTGGTCAAAATCTGCCAGGGCAAGCGCAGGAGCGGAGGCTAACTTAGATTTCAGCACATTGAAACTGTGTTCCTGTTCATTACCCCAAATAAAGGGTACATTCTTACGCTTCAACGCGTTCAGGGGGCCCGCGAGTTCCGTGAAATGAGGGATAAAGCGTGCGTAGTAGCCCATGAGACCAATAAACCGAGACACTCCTTTCACTGACGTTGGGCGTGGAAAATTCGCAATTGGACTCACCCAACTCGGGTCCATCACCAACTGCCCACCAGCTACGATGTACCCTATAAATTTTACCGAAGGGGACGCCCATATAACCTTAGCCAGGTTGAGCGTAAGCCCTGCCTTACGCAAGCGTCCCAGCACTTTTCGCAAATGTTCCAGGTGTTTGGCAAAGGAATTACTGTAAACTATAATATCATCAATATAATTATAAACATACTGAAATTTAATATCGGACAACACATGATCCAGCATGCGCGACAACGCCTGCGTGCCAAAACAAATGCCCATGGGTATTCTGTTAAACTCATATTGTGCCCACTGAGTACAAAAGGCAGTGTATTTACGACAGGATGGAGGAGACACTGGTGAAAACTGGAATTAAGGTCAATTATAGAAAAAATACTAGCTTTACCTAAATATTGAAGGGCAGAATCCACAGTGGGAACAGAAAAAGGGTCCAAATGAATCTTATGGTTAATCTCGGTCATGTCTGTCACAAGACGATAACCATCACCACTACCTTTCTTCACGAGAAATGCGGGGCATGCATAATCCGAAGTTGAGGGAAAGATAACTCCCTCTTGCAACAACTTGCCGATTACCTCATGCATGATAACCAACTTGTGCGGGTTGTATGTGTAATACGGCAACCGTACTGGCACATCATCAGTCACTGAAAACCTGTAAGGCAGCACATCGCACTTGCCGATCTTGGGGGTGATAACATCACGAAACTCATTCAGGAGAGCTTGAAGGCCCTGAGTAGATGAGGCATCGGTGACGGCGATTCGCCCTAACGGAATTGGAGAACAAGCCACATTATTGATTAGAGGACACGAATGCTCGGGCGCGAACTTAAAACACAAGCGTCGAGCATGGACATCGACAACCGCTCTAACATGGGTCAGAAAATCCACCCCTAAAATGATTTCGGCAATTAAGTCGGGCATCACCTGAAACCGATAATTCCACGAAAATAGTCCAATTTTCACATGCAGCTTGACGGCACAATCACACCGCACCAGGCCCCCATTAGCTACACATGAAATCAACGCAACAGAACTGTCAACTCGGGCGACCAAATGCACGCTAGTTTTAAGCAGACAATCCAAAAAACTACGACGTACAAATGAATGCGACCACCCGGTATCAGCCAAGGCCGCTCGGGATTTCCCGTGGCTTTCTAACATTACGAAACAATCATCGTGTGCAGCAAACACTCCAACCCGATTACCCTCCGTCGCACGCTCCCGGAAGGCAAAATTCAGTTTTCCGAACAGGAAAATCGTAAATGCCCGGGTTTACGGCATTTGAAACAAATCAGCTGATCACGATGAACCCTCGGCTTGTCGCAACAAAGTGACGAATGCCCGAGGTCAGTACAATTTCTGCACCTGACATTCCTAGGCGCCATGTACAATGAACGGGCTATAGACCCGGAAAGAGAGTAGGAATTATTATCAAAAAAGGAAGTACTCCCCGGGCGCACAGCAACATGGCTAGCATTCATGCCCCTGATCGTTGTCGCGGTATCGGCCTTAACACGGCCTAAACTCACGTCACCTAACGTCGCAAGAGTGGGAGGAGGAACCACGGTCTTATAGAATTCACGTTCCACGTGCATTTCCCGCTGGATGTCAAGCGCCAGCGATCTTAATTCAACATACGTGTGTGGAGTCGGCCACACGAACCTGTGTCTTCGTGCTTCGGGCGAGAAGTGGTCTATGACAGACGCGACCAATTTGATTTCGGATCTCGGCATATTCATCGCCCGTGCGAATCCCAAAACGTCCTGCACATATTCAGGCACGGTGTCGCCCAGTCGTTGGAACCTATCCACGAACAATCTCTTAAATCTCGACCAAACTGTCGGGGAACCGGCATGTGATAACAACTGCGCTTTAAACGCTTCATACGTCGCTTCGCCACCCACCACCTCACCCAATATTACCGCCGCATACCCTGAGACACGTGCCGCTAAACAAGATAAAAACCTACTCCCAGATACACCGGGAAACAATCCGGCCAGCTGATCAAGTTGAACAAGGAAACGCAAAACATTTTCAGGTGGGCACCTCTGACAAACGCGACACCAACACACTTTGTGTCACAGTGATCGGCCCCTCATTAGCCACACTCCCGAAACTACGTTCCACAGATTGCAACCCATTGACATAAGCCAATGCTCGCACTCGCAATGCTGTAATATTTTCTTGATTTTCAAAGGGCACTGCCGCTTCACGAAGGTATTTGCGCAATTCTAGATATCCCATGTTATAAACAAATGCGGAACTATTACCGGCACAAGCCATCGTGTTGCCACTAATCCAAAATAACAAGGCGAAAAATATACAAAAGGGAAGGGCCAGGGCAGAATCTAATGCCACAACTACCACTCGGGAATACAACCCAAGCAGAGTCGCGCAGATTTGTACTGTCTAACAGCACACTATACAACTGGGTCGGAACCCCGAAGGGTCACACAAAATGAATGGATACATGAGTGGCAAGTTCGGTTACAAAAATCACAATTTATTAAGTGCGAATAAGTACAACAAGCACACGTGCGCAATGACAGCAATACAAAGCAGGTACATACATCATGACGTCGCAGAAGGCGATTCTTAAGCAGGGCTAAATCAAAATACATTTAACGCACGTTCCCCATCGACACACCGTCGGTCAACGCGGTCGAAAAACAGTTCAAATACAAAGGAGTAGACGCACGATTTACTACACTGGTAGCTGAAGCACCCAGCACGTACGACTCACAATAAACAAAATAAAAACGCAAACTGAAAACTTACCATACGCATCGTAACTGGCGGAGTATCGATGAAGGAGCGGCCCAAACTAGCCCAGTCAAAGGCGGCGGCGAGACTGCCGGGAGTTAGCTTGCTCGAGAGGCGAAAGGCCGGCCGAGCGTCACAGGTAGGGGAAGGGATGGAAGAGGGGAAGAAGGGAGGGAGCACGAAGACAGCCGACGGGACCCGAAAGCGTCCGAAGTAGCAGAGAACGACGACGATGACGACAGTTCACAGCTTACACTGGCGGCCACACACACGAGCACATAAGTTCCAGAAAATATGGCTGGGCGAAGTAACACAATAGATTCCTTTGCCAAGGAGCCCATTACAGGATAAGTTCTGGACATGACCGAACCCTCAGTTCAACAGTTCTGCCTCGGTCTAGCTCAGCGATTATGTTAAAATAATACAGTCAATATTGAGATGACAAGTTACTTTATACTGCGGCAAATGGCCCTCACTCACCGTGAAACAGAAAAGACCAAGTCACTGTTTCACGACTCAGTCTAGTCACACAACTCTGCGCCGCATGTGTATTATGCAAATAGTGGCCGATTCCAAAGCTTTGTCGTGTCTATGTCATTGAGGGGACGATTTCCATCTCCTAGGTCTGGCAAAGCTTAAAATATTGTCCTTTTAAGAGGGAGTCCTAGAACATATTTTTTTTAGAATTTCATAAAGAAACTTTGACAACATTTTCATACTGTAATGTAGTATATTGTATCTGTAAAATTTTAACTATTTCCGCCCGTAATTAACTCTAATAATTAACATTTTTTTTCTTGATTACAGTGATCCAACTGTCATTTTTTGAAGCCTTTCTTGTAGAGATAGAAACTTGATACGTGCACTACATATGAAAATAACCTTCTTCTGTGCTTTAGCAAAGTTCCATCGTGGCACATGTCATACGGTAGTTACGTAATAATTAATTAAAATGTGGACATATGGAAACTGCATGTGATGCAGTGTTCCTGAAAATGCCAAATACCACGCTCCCTTTAAAGATATCTAAACACATTTGTGATATGTCACAGGATAATTATGTAAGAATCGAGTACGACACACGTGTGGGTCATGCGTAAAGCTTAAAAAACATACAGAAAGCCGATATAAATGCAATCCGCGTTTACTTAGCTGGAAGGTGGCACTAGGCAGCTACCTGAAAAACTTTGTGCTGGCTGCTGCGAGGTAGGTAGGGGGGCTCACAGCTGGAAGTCTGCGAGGGATTACAAGGGTCAGCAGGAAACCTTGAATAGCAAGTATCTTGGCTTGGCGTGGCACACGCCAAGGGATAAAGTTTGTGGACAGTGCGTTTTCTTTTAGTTTTTACAAGACATCCCATCTGTGGCCTGTGTTCGCTGACACCACTTCAGAACCATACGTATACATACCGTATTTACTCGTGTATAATGTGCACTTTTATTCCAAAACAACTGATAAAAATTCAGGGGTCCGTACTATAGACGGAAAATAGAAAAAAAAAAAGGCCCCGAGAAAAAAAAGGGGGTAGGGAGAGAAGGCAGAGTTGTAAACTGGCGGGTGTCAAGCGTGGGAGGCAGAGAGGGAGAGTCCCATCATTACTAAACTTCCATTTCTTTTTCTCTATCCCCTCCACGCCTCTTTTCTGCTGGAACTGTTGCTAAAACCCTTTTTTTTGTTTGCCGGCGCTTGAAAGTTCGTGGGTGGAAGCAATATGAGAAGTTAATTTTGACGTTCTCTTGATAACCATCTTTCCAAGGAAAGGAAGGAAAGGAATAAAAAAGGATGACACTGTTCCCCCTCCCCGCCCCCCTTCCCCTTGCCTCCGAGAGGGAAAGCGAGGCAGGGTGGTGGTTGGGGCCCTACAGTCCTCTGCTTGTAGCTACCCCCTGCCACATTCCTGAGCCTTTCTTTCTGCTAGTTTGTCGGACAGTAAAATAAAAAAGGCAAGCTTGCTCTGCTTTCATGGCACGTTATCTCATTTTGGGGTCGGCCGGGGGAGGGGGAGGGTTGAGTGGCCCTGGCGGGGGGGGGGGGCAGAGAGGGGAGGGATACTGGAAGCAGCTGACAGGACACAGCACAGTAAGAGGGGGAACGGGGAGTGTTGTCCAGACGTGAGCTGGCTGCTGGCTGCTAGCGACCTTGGACGGTTATCTGTAGACAGCTGCGGACACAAGCCACCCCCTCCTACCCTCGTTCCCCCTCATCCTATCCGCCCATCACACACTAGCCACTGTGAGTCATCTTTCCTCTCCCTTTTCTTTGTTAGCCATGGTTCCTTCCCTCCTCTTCCACCCAAACAAATCCATCGTCGCCTCCCTCGCGCTGCTTCACGATTTTTTACTCCCATGATTTTTTAGATTCTAGCAAGGCACATAAATTTTTTTCCCTGGAACTTGTTGCAAAAATCGTGGTGCGCATTATACACGAGAGCGCACTATACACAAGTATATACAGTAATTATGAATCGTACCAGTAATAAATAAAAATGGGCTTGGAATTGGGAAGGAGGTTTGGTAACACTATAAATAAATTAAATGAACCAGTTATTTATTTTTTGTAGACTAATAACAAGCAAAGGACACTTTGAAAAAATTTATAATTTTATATACTGACACGTCCAAAAACTCACTGTTTTGAGTAATCAAAATACGGAAAATATAACCACGATAGCAGTTAAAACCTAATAAAGTGTTGAACTTTCGTAAAAAAAAGTACAAGGTATATGCATGTAAAAACCCATTATAGCAAATGTTTAATTTTTGTTATATCTGTATCTTCTTTGCACAAAACAGGTACATCTTCAGATTCTAATTATTCAGCTAAATGCACTGTATATGCTTTAAAATTCATCATTTATTCATAGAAGGAATGTCTGCATAAATAGTTTTTCTCTTAGTGAGGTATCCTTTATAATTATGTTACCTTCCAAGACATTGATTATGAAAACTAAGTTATAAAATGCATTGTTAAAGTTTACTGTACGTCAAGTTGCTTATTAGTTTATTCCCAGTTATTTATCACTGCATTGATAAGTTTATAATAATTATTGAATCACATGGTTTCCTGTATTAACTCAGTTATTTTTATTAAAAAAAAATGTAATCAACATTTTTTGGCCACACAATTATTGTAACAACTAAAATATGTAACTGGTATGCCGTTTTAATAAAGTTAAGTATTTTTCAGAACACATTTTAAGATTAATTTAAAATTTAATTTGGTTGTTGAATCCCAAGTTGAGAGAAGTAATTATATTTTTGCCCTTGAATTTAATTTCGTGATGAATAAAATAAAATCTACTCATGTATTTTTATGCATCTTACTTAATTTTAAAAACTGTCAAAGCAACATTTTACGTAACAAAAACAATTTCAGAAAATTATGAACTGTTGAATACACTTCAGACGATCGCCATTTATTTTTACACATCATGTAATCAGATGTCTGTCAATGAAATACATGCTATATTATAGCATTTATGGAAAACAGAGACATGCATTATATATTATCTCAGATATGCATATGTTAGTCATAGTTTCATGGAAACAAAGTTTTACCTAGTAAATTAAGTAAGTTATAAAATAAAAGTTATGTTTATCTATTAGGGGATTTCAATTTTCCCCTTTGGAAAATTTTTGAATCTGCCAGAGAAATACTAATAAAAATTCATCGAAAAGAATTTGGGACACCATACAATTTGCTGAATGACCACATAACGAAGATAAGGCACACGGTACAGCATGCATGCTAGTGGGCTACCATTAAATATGATCTATTTGTAAACACAGCACAATCGTTATACAATAATGAACATTTATTTTCCGGATGTCTGAACCTGGAGGTGCTCTGTTGAACATGAAAGTGTGATCCAATGGTAGCAACATTTATTGGACTAGTTATCTCTGTTTGTTACTTATGTAAAGTTTTAACATGGCCCTAGATAGAGTATTTAGTGTTAGTTGTAAGTTTACACACCCATATTGGGACGGTTATAAATTATTATTTTTTATTTAGTTATTTTTGCTAAGAATATTCTTTTAACATTGTGACTTTCAGGACTGCAGTGGCCGAGTGATTTGAGCACTCACCTCCAACAGGAGTGATCGCTTCCTCAATTTCTCTCATGATATAAGTTGTTAGCTGTATAAAATTTGTACCACAGCGTGATTTTCCCATTATTCTTTGCATTTCCGTATGGGGAAATTGTTTACCAAAATTTGGGATTACTTTGCTCCATAATAACTTTTTGTAAATTATGGTTTATAGCTTCTTATGTTGTTGAGGATTTCATCGGGCTTAGTTTTCATGATAAATAATACTTTAGAGGAAAGTATGCCTAGGAGTTTTTCATGAGTAAAAATTTAATGGGCCATGTAAAGTAGTCTCACTTTATGATATACACAGTTATATGTTATGTTGATAGACTAGTTTTCTCTCTTTTTCAAGTTGTAATCTGGCTCAAGAATATGAAATAATATTGAAGTGATTTCTGATCACATTAATGTTAAAATGTTTTGAATTATTTTCGTTCTTTATTGTACAGTAGCTGGTTCCGGAAACTTCGTTTGCGAGGTTTTCCATTTACTGCGACAATATTTCTGAAACAAAAAGTTTTGAAAAGTTGAAACTGGAGCAAAATTATTTTGAAGATAATTAATGCGTGTTTTAGAAAATTTAGAAAAGGAAAATTGTCCCACGAAATTTTCTGGTCACCCTGTTCTGCCTCTGTACCTCCGTTTTACCACCCACCTCCCCCAAAATACAAACAATTTGTTTTTGGTAGAAACATTCGTGGGCGCACACACAACTCACCAGCTTTTTTTTATAAAATTAAATTTTTTCGGGGTACCCCGTTCTGCCCCTCTACACAGTTTTCCCGCTGTTCCTCCCCTCCCCCCCCAATTAGTGGAAGCCTTCGCGGGTGCATGCATAACTTACAAATGTTTATTTGTTCATTTTTTTTTTTTTTTTTTTTTTTTTTTTTTTTTTTTTTTTTTTTTTTTTTTTTTTTTTTTTTTTTTTTTTACTTTTCTGATCATCTGCCTCTTTTTGCCCTCTCCCACCCAATTTGTTTGCAGAAATTTCATTGCGATCTGATGAGTGGAATAGAACCTCATAGAAGATGAACAAACTATAACTTATATTTTGTAAGCTAGCAGTCCGTCCGTGGCATTGCCCACGTGTATTATTGGTAATAGCGTATATTTATTCAATGAAGGAACTCTTTGTATGCCAGATTATTGTCCATACCATATAAGAATTCCAATATTTGACAGATCATAAAAAGTAGGGCAATATAAACAAAACATTACGTATCCTTCCACCACCATGTGCTTTCCAGCTGACAATCAGAACATATCAACAGTAAAGGTATATTATGATTGCAATAACATTTAAAGTGTGTTGTGATTTTCTTGAGATTATTTTTTAGATCTCAGACAGATAACTTATTTTCAATACTAGAAGCACATTGATCTTATTAGGGTTAGGTGGGCAATGTTGATGGAATTATTTCAAATTACAGCAATGGATAGCCAACTCTACAGATATTAATACAATTATTTCAAATTTAACTTTTTCTTGTATATTTTTCTAAATTTAATCAAAATTGTAACATTTAATGGCGTTACCAGAAATAAACAAACATGTATGGGCAACTTATGTTTCTTACCTGACATCTAAAAAGATTAAATAATAGTAGCTTATTTGGTTACTGCAAACTGAAGTTGCAAGAGCTTATTACAGTGTAAGCAAAGATATTTATACTTTAATAATAATTAAAATAGGCTAGTTCATGCAAGAATTATTACAATTATTTTTTGTGTTGCCTTTTAATTTGGTTCTGTACTATCAGATCATTAAGCAGTATAGGCCTAGTTTAAGTTTCCAGTTGTAGACTATTAAACAAACTTGAAATATCAGTGTAGCCTATTATAGTCATGTGACTATTGTAGGCTATATAGCAAAAATTTGTGCTCTCACAACCTAAACGGAAATAATAAATCAATAAAAAGCGTAAGTAATAAACAAACATGGGTAGGCCTAATTGCCCAGATGAGGTTTAAATATTTTGTTGATTAATTAACACGTGTCATCAAACCAGTACACTTTAATGACCGGGAAATATATAGACGTACGTCTTCTGGCCGTTTCTTTTGGTAATATGTAGGCCTAAATTTTTGCAGCTGACGGTAAGCACAAAATCTTACGTGGACTTTATATTAACCACTTACTTGCTTTTTTATTTATATATATATATATATATATATATATATATATAAAACCGGACATTTTCTTACAAAAAGAATTTATTGAGCTGGCACCTTGAAAAAGCATGTTTACATAGAAGACTACAACAAGAACCGTAGGTGTTTAACCACAAATTCTGTTAAAATAAAAGTTAGGTAGTATTTTTAAAATGTTATGTAGCACTTTTTGTCTGGACGGATTACGTACTTCTTATTTAGCGAATGTTTTTGTAGACATGCCAGCTGAAGTTCCTGTCTTCCGAATCATGTCTTAATAGCCCGTTGTCGTTAGCGATTACAAGCCGCGTATTTTAATCCCTGAATTGCAATATATTACAATTACATACATGCACAAAATATGAAAATAACACCGTATAAGAATCTCAAACGAACACGAACACACGAGAAGCTCAACCTGAAACACTCGCAACGCAAATGGCCGCTCTTTGTTTTGGTTGCCGGACGTCATAATATCCCATTGGCGATTACAGGCTGGGTTTTATAATCCGCACATTACAATATATTACATATATGCACAGAATAATAAATTTAACACATTATAAGAATCTCAAACACACGCGAACGCGGTAACGTTTCACACTCGCAAATGGCCGTGCTTTGTTTTGGTTTGGTTACAGGTCAACTGATAATGGTGCGGTTGTTTGTAAATTAGTTATAAAATTGCGCGATTTGAATATAATAAAATAGTTAACTGACTAATGCTGGATACGAAGCCGTGTTATTAAATTACGTTTTCTCCAAAATGTGTACTTATTTTTCACGTATAATACACACTACTTTCAGCGTCGGCGATGGAAGGTAACCGATTTGTTGATCAGGGCTGCCACTACTACTTCATCAGGTCAAACGGTCACGTCCTGTTGTTTTAAATGGTTGCCACGTGTCTGGCACGTGTTAAAAATATTGGTAGCATCGGCTGTCAAAATACTGAATTTTTACATGGGATGGACAGTAGTAGCGTGGTCATTATGTGTTAGGATAATCAAGCCTCAGGTTGAGTTCACTCTGCAACCGGGTAAGTAGCTATAGCTAAAACTATCCTAAGCCTATCCCTGCCACTTTTAATTACTGTGCTGAACCTTATTAATAGCCGTAGAATAATATACGGACATAAGAGAGTATTCAGATGGTATAAGTAGTGTACGTGGTATGATGACTCATTAATCTCGAGCATGTCCATTGATAATTATGTCTTCAATACAGTGTACCTTCTAAAGTTTATTAAAAAAATTAAATATTGCATTACTGGGCACATAGAGGTTATATACCCACATGTAACAATACAATTATAGAATATTAACTTTCCTATAAGATACTTCTCTATGGCTGTACTTGCTTTTTCAGATCGTCTGCTTTTAAGGTTTACTAAGACTAAGTGAACCCCCTCCCTAGGGCGTTTGATAGTTATTTTCTCAGTATGAGTACTGAGATAATTATTTTTCGTATTTACATAAGCATCATTCTGAGGCAAAACACATTTCAATATCTCAATAGGTTAGGTAAATGAAAACAAATCTTATGTCTTTTCACCTCTTCAGTGATCGAATTTCGAAAATCTTAAGATTATAGGTTAAACATTTGTATAAGAATTCAATTGAGGTGAAAATCACGTCGATAACCAGTTGATAGAGCCCACGATTTTTCGCTGTAAAATTCTGCAACAATTAGTTTAAATAGCTTGTGCACATATGTAGCCGTGCTTCATGGTCAGTGATTGGCTGTTTATAACTCTCGGCGTGTAGGGTTCTACCAGCAAATCACAGACGTGTTGTGTCACATTAACCTTGTTCCTGTTGACACAGTCAGATGAGCCACATCTGTGCAATAATACATTCTGTCAATAACCATGAAGCTTAGCTTCATATGTGTGTACATAAGCCATTGAAACAAACTGTTGCAGGATTCTTTTTGTGAAAAATCATGGGCTCTTCTAATTTAGTCAAAGCATGATCGACGATTCAGTTAATTTTTTTTCCGTTTCTTCACTGCCCTAAGAGTTTGGATTTTGAAAATTACTGAAATTATTTACGGGCATTTACACATTCATCATCATGAAACGAAGAACAGCTCTGTAACTCGACAGGTTTGATAGCACTAGTGGATTTTTATAAAACACATTCCATGTGTTTTCACCCCTGTAGGATTTGAATTTCGATATTGTACGGGCGTCTCATTTAATGGGAAACCACGACAATATCCCATTGATTTTAAAACCTATAAAGACGATTAATTGAAATTACCCTTCATCCCGTAATTTTTCACCTCCATACATGTCAAATTTCGAAATACTAGTACACTACAATGCAAGTATTTAAGTAAGCATTAATATTAAGTAAAAATCATGTCAATATCTAAAAATTAAGTGAGATTGATATATATCGATCTTGAATAGAAAATATATATTACCTTTTTTCACATCACTGGAGTCATATTAGGAAAATATCCTGAAATGTATTTTCTGTCATTTAATAAACATCATTCTGAAGCAAACATAACTGTGATATCTCAACTGGTACGACAGAATAATTGAAAGCACATTTCGCATCTAATCACCGCCTTAATTAAAGGCTTTCATAACGTCTTGAAGTTGTATGTTGTATATTTGTATACGTATCTAATTTAAGTAAACATTACTACAATAGCCCATTGGATAATAAAAAACCCATTTCCCCTCTACTCTATTTACTCTTCAGGAATAGAATTTCGAAAAATTGAAACACCACTTTTTGGGTATTCACATCAGCCTAATTTTGAAGTTGAGACCGTATCACCACGGTCTCGTGAACAATCACGGCCGAGATACCTGGACAAGCTGTCCGGCCTCAATTTCCACTAACACCCTTCCCCACAAGCGTACTCATTTAAAGTTCACACACAGACACAGGGACTATCACTACGAATAAACAGGAGTCAGGGAGGAATTATGTTCGAAGGGCTGTATATTGAACAAATCGT
>PNEQ01105986.1:0-21291 GCA_003012365.1 Medauroidea extradentata
AAGAGTGTTGTAGCGAGTCGTGCATTCGCATCGAATTGTAATAAACATTTGTAATGTGGGATAAGGTTGTTCGAATATTGTATCTGGAGTGCTTAAAATGTCAATACATGGTTTGTTCTAAAATGTTTTCTTCCTTGCTCAGGAATGTAAAGAGTAGATCCCTAATCTCTGATAAGCTATAAGCATAGGTCAGTAGATGTTAGGGACAGTAGTCCCATTCAACCTTGTTTGTTATCTTTGTTCGTTGGTATTTATGTTGGATAGGTTTAGGCCTTGTAAGAAGAGTCTAGGTAGTCCGGCTCAAAGTAAATATATGGGTATTAAATAATTAAATATAGTAATGGTTTGTGCCAGTAAACAGGTTTATTTAATGTATTATTGCATATTACAGTGCTCGGATGTTGCTCTGATATTGTGCGATATAACAATGTGTGTAACACTAAACTTATATAAAACCTCTGACTGGAATACATTTGAAATATAACATTTGTTGTATTTTATGATTAACTACATACGTATAGCAAAATGAACCATAGTAACAGACATACAGATAGTTTCTTATTGAACAAGCGTAGTCTGGCATTCTGCCGGAGTGCTACAGCAGTCAGCTTGCCAAGGCTCCGTGTGTACTATGGCTTGTGACGTCACTGCACGTTTCCGCGGGCGTTTTAAAAGCCTGAACTGTAAGTAGCTGTAGTTACCACAAATTTACTACAAATTTAAAAATTTCAACACACATTGATTTATTTTTATATGCTCCTAATGTGGATGTTCTCATTGATATTCACTTGAGGGGTCCATTACATCTCCGTGTTTCATCTAACATGTGTGAATTGTAAAAGGTAATACGTAGGGAATTTCAAGAACACATTTCTTTCAGCATAGAATATTTTCTGTACTGTCTAGTTAGATTCTGTCATGTTATGACATTTTTGGGGGATTAAGTTTTTTAGTCATATTGAAGATATGAATGGTGCCAAGTAAATTGTTTCGAGAATATATGTAAGTTGTAGGCTCTTTTGCAGACTGTCTAGCCAAGAAATTTTGATGTGTGTGTTTTTTATTTTAGTCTCAAGTTTTAGCAGGTATAAGGAAATCTACTCACTCTATTTATTATTCACATTGCTATGGTTATGCTTTTATACATTCTATATACAACTCATATAAAAAGTGTTATTAAGGTATTACACTTTAAGGGCTGATATACTATTAAATACATATCAGTTGGTGTTATGAACATATTCACTAAAGTTACCTTTTGCGTTACACTATATGTTACAGTCCAAAATTGCTAATCAGTTAGGAGGCAAAAATAAATAACATTATGAAGTTACAGTATATTAGTTGAGATAGCCATTTAATTGTTAGGTTCTTCAGTCCCTCCTTAATTGTGTTGCTACTGCAAATATCTTGTCTCTGTGGTATGAACATCGTCTGATCTAGATGCCCTAATGAATTGGTAGCAGAGTGACCAGGGTGTCGATAAGGAGCAGACAGACCCCATCAGTAACATAAAACGGTCCTATAACACACAGTGTGTGTCAACTTGTACCCTCGTTTTGGGTTGTCAAGAGTGGGGAATTCAGCTTTCCCACTGTAACCATTTTTCAGTATTTATAAATCCTTCATGTGACTGTCCTGGTTAGGATACTATGTTAGTCTGAGTCTTCAGGCTGGTCTGCTTGCCAAGGTCCATATGCCTCAAACTTATGTTTGACCCAGAGGTACTCTGTGGGGCATAAGAGTACCCCTCCAATCAAGAATTAAGGCGGTCATCAACCATAGTGGCTGCAATTAGTGCATAATCTGATGCTTTATCTTCTGGCAACAAAACTTTGGAAAAGGTTGAATTCCTGAATTCCTCTACAGAATGGGATGATAATTGAGAGGACAGGACTCTGTTGATGAAAACTAGGGTAAGAGAGGTTCCACAGATATTTTATACTTACAAAAACTATGGTAAGAGAGATGCTGCGGACATTTTATACTTATTTTCATGTGTGTGTTGTGTCAGCAGTGTGTAAAGCCATACTGATATAAATATATCTGGTGCCACTAACTTCTATAAAACTACTATACCTAGTCTTATCATGAGACAGCAGCTGATTACACAAGTGCCATGTTACTGTTGGTATGTTCTGGTTCTTATTTTGTGTGCACTGGCAAGTTTCACACGGTTGCAACTCGTCCGTGATGTTCACATCAATACATGGCCACCAGACTGTCAACAATGCCAGTTTTTTCATACCAAAAATGCCCAGATGCTCTTGATGTAGCAACTTAACACTTTATGTTGTACAGTATGAGGATTCTCCAATAACAGACTGTGCTAAGTTGTAGAGAGCTCCAATCGTTTCTCGAAAACTGTGACATTTATATATTTAATGTACAGTGACCAACCTTCTCATACAAATTTGCTTACTTATTCCCAAACTGCGTCCTTTTGTACCATCTGGCCTACTTGCTGTCTAGTTATCGGCTGTTTATCCAGAGCCATGAAGGAGTACAATTGCACCTCCCCTGTTGCACCCAGTTAGGGTAATTGTGGCAGTGAATCTGCATTGGACATTCACAAGCTCTTTCTTTCCTGTATGTATATTGCTAGTATGACTGCCTATCTCTAAAGATTACCATTAGCTAAGTTGGAGATTATCATGATCTAATATTTTGTTAAGAGTTGATGGTTTGTCAACAATTTATATCTGCGGCTATGTATGAACTTAAGGGAACTTTTTACTGCAAAGATAAGAGCTAGTGCCTTCTTTTGTATGTATGAAAAATTACTCCAAGCTGGTGACAACGTGCTTGAGGCAAAAAGTACTGGATGCCTGTTACTGTTGATCCAGAGTCTGAAAACCACGACCACTACATAGGGAGAAGTGTCACATTCTACCACTATGCGTACTGTGCGGTCATTGTAAATCAATATCTGATTTATTAATAAACTTCCCTTTGCTCAACTAAAAGCTCTCTCACTTTTTTTCATTCAATACCCACTTTTTACCTTGTTGTGTCAGGTCATAAAGGGGGTCTAGGAATTTTGCTGTGGTGATTTCCAGAATACTAGGCTTGTTTTGATGATTTTTAAATTTGTATTGTAAATAAACTAAAATGATAGATTGTTTATCAACATATCAAAATAAATATAAAATATTTATACTTTTTATTGACATAAAATTCATATGCAACTGTTATAAATAGTACATTAAAATTTTATAAAATGTATTGTTTAGCATATTAAAAAATTTCTCCTACACAGCTGTGCGTAGCATGTTACATATCTGCAAAGAAAAGTTTTTTACATAAATTATACGTATGTATTTTAATGATATATATATATTAAAGTAATAAAAATTTTAAAAACATTTTTATTATTTTTTTGCATTGTATAAAACTTTCAGAACTAGTTTAGAGTGCACAACATGAAATTATAAGTTGTTGCAACACTGATACACTTTATTTATTACATTGTTCCTATTTATTTGAATTTTTCAAATTTTCCTAATCAAATTTAAAAGTAAATACATTTACAAGTTACGCAGTTCACGTAAATGTAGATTTTGTACAAATCTTATGAAACATTGTAATAAATTAAAGTGCAATAACTATTAATTGCTTTAATAGTGTGAATCTGCAGTCATTGCACGACAGATTTTGCTTTCCTTACTAATTTCCTATATTTTGCTGGTAAAGACAAGTATAACAATCTAAGCAAGTTGTACAGTTTACATTAATTTTTAAATTGTACAAAACTAGCAGAATTTGTGTTAACACTCAGATCGAAACTGCAGTCTTTGCGCCATAATTTTTCTGTTCCTACCAAATTTTGTATGTTTAATATTTCAGTTGTAGGAAAAGTAATAAAAATATCATATAATATACAATTATATACTAGTTCTACAGAATGTGTACTCTCTGGCATATATTGAAGTATGCTGAGTACATTTGCCGTCGTTTACTGCACATTTAAAGTCTTAAGTCCCATAAATAAATAGAAGTACGTATTAACCTGCAAGTTACACAGTTTATACAAATTTTGTCTTTGTAGGATACTTCCGGAAGCATTCTGGAACACACAGCATAACCACAGTCTATACACAACCACCTTGTTTCTTTTTGTGCATATTTTCCGTCTCTTGCTTTACCTGCATCAGATTTTTTCCACCGTTCTCCCTGCAAAATTTTAATTGTTTTGAAAAATTTTATACTTAAACGAGATATGTTTTGTTTTATAGATATATATTGAGACTATTTCTTACAGCAATGAAAATATTCTAGCTTTCATACAATTTTGTATAATGGCAGGTCAAAGCCCAAATTTGCATAAAAAGGTTTAATATAAAAAAAACCAAAGGACTTACAGAAATGAAATAATTCAGACTGAATAACAGTGTCACAGGTTACATCATGATATGTATGAAAATTACATTTCAATACATTTTCTAGTTCTAAAAAATTGTTGAATTTGAAACAAAAAAAATGGCAATTTTAAATAGTTTTTTAAAAATACATAAAATGTCACTGAGGACTTTTACATACCTCTTGACATAGTCATTGACACTGTTATTCATTGTGAATTATTCCATTTATGTAAGTCAGTTGGTTTTTGTTTCGTGTATTAAACCGTTATATGCAAATTCTGTCTTTAACATGCCACTATACAAAAACTATGAAAGCTAGAATACTTTCATTATTGTAAAAAATAGTCACTCTATATATACATAATATATGTAAAATAAACCATATCTTGTATAAAAATATAAATTATTAAAACCATTCGAATTTGGCACGAACTTCCCCCTTAATGATATTTATGTTGGAAAGTGACAACAAACTATATAATGCTGCTGTGTGCGTATCTTCTTGTTCTGCACCATTCGAAGCCAGCTGATTCCCGAGAGCATTCAAGAAATTCTCTAGTCTAGTTTTCTTGCCATCTACCGTTGACTTTTTTTTAACAAAATGTACGCATTTAAAGAAAGAAAGGTAAAAGAAATTTTTCTTTCATAATTTTACTGACTTTCCTTGAGAAGGTTAAAGGTTAAAGCTTAGTAGCTGATCAGTGTGATACACACAGCTTTTATTGATATACTCAAGGACAATATCTGGTATTGTTTTGGAAACTAAAACACTACCGGCTTCTCACACTTACCTAGCTACATGTAGCCTTGCATTTTGTTGAGGGACAGTATATGTGTTGAGTGTTTTTCCACTTTACCGCCAAAGTAGGACCACACCTGTGAAAAAATGTTTCACCTTTTAAAAGATCTCTTTTCGTAGGTAAACCTGTGCTGTTTTTCTGCACTATTCCTGCGGCCAAGGTTTTTTCCTCTCACATTTAATCTAAGTGTCCAACTTGCAAACAATGTATTTAGTGCAGTTTTTCTTGCACTGGCAACTGTCTTTAACAATCAGCCCATCAAAAAGTTTGTCCCAAGTAAACCACATTAGAGCATATATAGATCTGACTAGACATTTTACTTTCTTGCCACATAAATATTAATTTTTATGTGATTTCTCAGTTTCATATTGTCACGGGGGCGTAGCTTGGTTAGGTGGGATTGCCTAGACTAGACTACTAACAACCAACTATATAAAAAAAATTAAACTCATGAAACACTTTCTACTTAAATCGAACACTCACTTCAAAAGAATACTGAACAAACACAAGTATGAGATGTACCGGGGCAAATATAGATGATGTTAGAATCATACACAAAAAAAGGAAAATAATTTAATTAAAGAGAAGGGTTAATAAAAGTAAAAGATAATGTGTTCCAGACACAACACAAATATTTATTTAAGGTAAATTACAATCTGTCTCTATGGCAACTGCTTTCATATACAGACTTAAAAATATTACGAGGGAAACCTTACTGAGTTAAATTCAAATTAAAACTTGAAACTGTTAGCCTACATGATTTAGAAGAAGAAAACTAACTGTTAAAGTAGTACATGACTACTACTCCCGTCTATACTTACATACCTAAACACTGCTGGCGGCCAAGACGCCACAACTCATCTAAACTCATCTGGACCGACTGACTGTACTTGAAAGACTGCCCTCTACTCTCGTCACTACAAGATACTTATACTCTACTGAAGTGTAATAATAAACAAATACTAAAGTTTGTACGTCACATTTTTCAGCCGGGGTGCGGCCGTCCTCCTGCGGCCGAAGGCGTGGTACTCTACGAGCTGCACTCCATCACCGCTGAAGTTGAACTCTCTTCTCGGTAAACACTCGTACTTTAAAAATACGGTCCCGCGGACGACAAACAACTCTCCAGAAACATCACGCCGCCCGACGCGGTCAACGGACTCTACCGGGGCACAAAAGACGAACGAAAAACAAGGCTGCCAACTGTAAGGAGGATGTAGGAACAACACAAGCGCTTACAGTTGTACCAACTATGTCTCTGGAGGCAAGGATGACAAACGTGTCGCTGGAGAGTAGGGAAAAGCAGAGAGAGGAGGGGATAAGCTAGAGGGATTGGTACTCCTGACAATCCTGACGAAGCGACACGTCAAACAAGAGAGATGGGGGAAAGGAGAGTGTAGGAAGAAGGCGAAAAAAAGGGGGGGAGGAAGGAGTCTACTGGCCTTGGTAACTAGCAGCTGGCCGGATCACGTCGTACTAAACGAGCATTGCCATACGAACACAGCACATTTCCGACGTTCTTATGAGCTCTAACCCGGGGAGAAACACATTCGCAGCGCGCAACACGTGTTTACTGACTGCGCATTTCTACAGCTGTTGTTATGAGTGAATTACAGTGAAGCGACCACATGTTTGCTATCCCGCCTTCGCTGGAAACTAACGTGACAGGAACGAAAAAACACTGCGCTGCACTGAGCCATATCTAAATTTAGATGCTCTGATCATCTACTATACTTTTTCAAGTTATCAACAGCCCTCAAAGTCCCTATTACTTAGAAAAAAGCTAAAGTTAATACACGGGTCCTAACAATACAGGAAATAAAAACAAAAAGGACAAAACCAAAAAAAAAAAAAAAAAAAATGCTTCGTGACACTACCCCCTGCGTAAATTGTTGTGGTCCTCCACGACAAACTAACTCTCAAAAGAAGGAAGAAAAGAGAGCAGAAAGAAGGGGGGGAGCAGCTTCACAACAAACATAGTGGCCTAAAGAAGGCTCAAACACTGACCAACAAAAATAATTACTTTTATAAATTAACTCATTGGTCTTTTAACCTTGGGTGTCACTATGGGTTCCCTTGTTTACAAGCATTAAATTATCTTGATTCTTATTGGTCTCTTTGAGTTCTTGCTGCTTTTACATCTTTTCGCATAAGCAAAACAAAAATGGATTAATATGTAGTTTAACTTGCTGTGATGGTCGACTGGTGGCATCATGAGGCTTCCAGAGGTCCAGCTGGTGAGTGACAACATGAAGGCAACTTTCAGACTTCCCAGCTCGAACTTGGATCCAGCACAAACAGCAACCAGCCGCCAGACGGCTGACTCAGTATCATTGTCTCCAGCTGAGATAATTGTGCAGACATGGGTGCTCGACCTCCGGTTCATGCTCATTGTCCTGTGTTAAATTTATTTTCATTGAGTACAGTAATACACAGGTTGATTACACTTGATTAAATGGTTGAAAAATTGCCCTTGTCCTGGAGAGGTCACTTGACAATGGGCCTAGAGCCCGATGAAGTCGGGCCATGTCAAACGAACCTCCCCTGAGGCTCATTGTTGCCCCATGCCTCTTTAATAAGGAAGCCAGCGCTGCAGATTTGGGCGCCGTGATGATCGTACATGGTGGAGCACATTTAAGTGTGTCTTACATGGTGATGAAAATTTTCCCTAAGCTGACTCTGTACCTGGCTGGTAGATGTTGCTCTCGTCATGTATGTCTTGCTGCTGTGAGTTGCGCTACCATGAATCCGCCATCCCAGTACCTCGCAGATGTTGTGGGTTGCGTGCTGGTTTGGGTGTTGGAGTGGGTTGCAGTGCTGTCAGGTACTCGGCTGTTGCGCGCCAGAAAGGCTGTGTCTCCGGCAGTGGCGTGGCTGGAGGCACGCGGGTCCCCTGTGCGGCCAGTGTCAGCCGCTGTGGTGCAGGGCCCTGCGGCTCGTCATGTGCGGCTGTTGATGGTGACACCCACGCAGCAGCATCGGTTTGGACAGGTATGTAGCTGGAGTGGTTGTGTTGCTATATGGTGCTTCTGCGTTGTTCTCAGTTGCTGTGTTGCATACATCACAGATAATGTATTTGTTAGTGATGTAGTTTGCAGTGGTTGGGCTGCTTGGTTATTGGGCTGTGTTGCATTTGCTGGGGTGATGGATGCATCACATGTGCTGCAATGGTTAGTGACGTGTTGCGCAGTGGTTGAGTAGCGTTTGTTTGTGCTGATGGTGGCATCACAGGTGCTGTGTTAGTTTGTGATGTGTTTTACAGTCGTTGAGTGCTTGCCTCCTCTTCCAGGTAGCTCCTCATCAGTGTCACCTTCCAGCCTGGCCTCACGTCAATGTGGGTGTTGAGTGATTGACCATTACCTACTGTTTTCTCTGTTGTTGCCTTGTCCTCCGCAGCAGTTCCGCTGGTGTCTGGCTTGTCGCTTTGTTGACACTGTTATGATTCAAGCAAAGTGCCTCTGGGGTATGTTGCGCCCACAAGGTGTGATCGTCCTTGACTCTTAACCATATTTGTTCTTTGAACTCCTGATTGCTCCTCTCTGTGAGATTTGACCTTGGGTGGTATTGGTCGGTTGTGTGATGTTGCACCCTTTATTCTGTGCATAGATACCACTAATACTTCTCTACGAATGGCACTCCATTGTCTATTAGAAATGTTTTAAGGTATCCTCCTTGATGATAGAATTATTTAAATAGTGCCTTGGCAGTGTTTGTGGTACATGCTGAGGCCAGTGAAAACGCTTCGACTCAACGACTGGACAAATCAGTGACGACCAGTAAGATTTCTTTTCCGCCTGCTGAGTGTGGGTACGGTCTCATAAAGTCAAGTGCCACATCTTGATACGGTTGCATTGGCAGGTGTGATTGTTGCGTGATGCCATCAGAGTGCCAGTTTTTGTAGGTGTTGCAAAGATAGCAAGAGCAGATGCAGTTACGTACATCTCTGGTCATCCCTTTCCAGGTATAGGTGTGGCATATGTTTTGGCTTGTTTGTTTTGCACCTGGGTGGCTTGCCAGATTATGAACATGGTGGTACTGGAGAACAATTGTCATGGTGCTCAGCCAGGGGTTTGCCCCGTTAGCCACACTCTTTTCTAACTGGCAATTGATCACACACAAATTTGCAAGAAGATGGTTTTGACATTGGCTGGTTTTCTTTGCTGCTTCCGAGCATGTTTTTGTGTCTCCACTAATGTACGGAAAACTTGGTCTTTTTGTGTTGTGATGAGGTGCATGGTGATGGTGATCTGTTATAACATGGCTTGGTTGTTAGGTGGCAACACTTTCTTCCACTCCTGCTTGCCTAATGCAACAGTATCGCCATACTAATATGACAGAGCATCGGCCAGCTGATTTTCTGCACCTGGGGTGTGTTCCATTGTGAAGTCATATGCTTGTAATAATATTGATCATCTTGTCAACTTGCTGGGCACTTGCTTCGTCTTGTACAGCCATACTATGCTTCAGTTATTAGTGGGGAAATTGAAGGGTTAATACTCAACAAAGGGCCAGTAATTCTTTGCCGCCCGTACGATGGCTACCCACTCACTTTAGTTGATATTGTATTACAAACGTGGTGCAGTGAAGTCAGTGACCCGTTTCTCTACATCCTTGCCATATTAATAAGTCACATTGCCTAGTCCGTACATGCTTTCATCAGTCTGCAAATCAATGTGCTTGCTGTGGTCAATGTGCATGAGTGTGTTACACTGTCTGAAGAATTGTTTGATCCCGTCGAAGGCTTGTGGCAATCCCACCATCCACAGGTATTTCTGCGTGATGGACAGTATGTCAGTGAGTGGTGAGGTGATGATGACGAAGTCCTGAATATATAGACGTAGCCAGTTTGTGAGGCCAAAAAATTTCCTGAGCTGTTTGCGATTGCTGTGGGTTGAGTAGTTTTGATCAAACAGTTTGTGTTTGTCACTTGGTCTGCATCCACCTTCATCTAGAATGTGTCCCAGGTACTTGAGACTGGCTTTACTGATGCTGCATTTGTGGTTGGCACAAGTCAGGCCATTTATTACGAACCAACACGATGGTGAGGTGGTGGACGTGTTCCTCCTAGGTATGTGACCAGATCTCGACATTGTCCAGTTACACCAATGCGAAGTCCCCTATGATGCCATCCAGGGCACCGATCGTAATGCTCTGAAAGGTGAATGGGGTGCACTTGAGCCCGAAGAGCATGGAACAGAATTGAAAACGACACCTTTCAGGGGTGGTTAACGCTGTCTTGTGCCTGTCTGCCTCTTTGACTGGGACATGCCAGTACTCACTTTACTGTTTGAGCGTGGTGACTAGTTTGGTACTGCCTAAGAGGCTGAAGTCCATCTAGATGTTCAAATTCAGAGATGGAAAGCCTTGTGTAATCAGGTTCAACAGACATAAATTCACACAAAAGCGCCAACTGCTTCCCTTCTTTAATGCTAGTGTGATTGCTGTATTGTGACAGCTCTGTACCGCTGAATGCATACTTGCAATCATCCAAGAGGCTTATGGGTTCTTGCCACTGTACCCTGTGAAGGCATTGGAACTGTTTTGTGGTGGTCTGGTGACAGTGACTGAAGTCGCGTGGTATCGTATTTGCCGGCATATAGGACTACCCCACATATAAGACGAGTCATGGTTTTGAAGGTACAAAACCTTGAAAAAATAGTAAATTATTAATTTTGAATTTCCCGACAGAAAAATAAATTTTTCCTTTGCCACAAACATTGAATACTTAGTTTAAGTATTTTTAATGCATTTATTACCGTTATGTAAACATCATAGGAGACACGTAAACAAACAACATTGTCTACTTCTGCCCTACGGTAGCCCAAGGGCCAAGGAAATGCACGGCGGTGGTCTGCGACATCATCAGTTGCCGGTAGCTGTGTGCGACTTGGCAACGCCGGATTGACTGAGGCACGCCGCGCGCTACATGGTAATGCCGGGCTACAACAGCTGCTTGCAAGGTCATTGCATTCCTGTGCGCTGTTGTTGTCTGCGAGCCTAGCACTAGACAGACACATGAATGTGTGGTACGGTATTTAGATCCTCATTTCTCTGCCCGAGAGTTTTGTGCTGGCGAGACAAAGGATCTAACCATGTGGACCTAGATCCTCGTTTTCTCCGCCCGAGTTGTGGGCTGGCGAAGCAAAGGATCAAAGTACGCGCTCCAGCTGCATCAATCACCGCTTCGCTGCTATTTCCCACCCCTTCACTTTTCAGGTACAGCAATCATGTGTGTATTTAATGCATTTATACTCTCTATTCCTAATTATGGCACTGCAAGTGTTCCGGCACACTGTGTGCCTCCGCCAAAAGACTTTTCTCACTCCAACACACAATTGCTATTGAACTGGTGAAACAGTGTTTACTTTCAAAACCAGCCAAATGACCATCACTGTATGTCTTGGTGTAGTGGGACATATAATTAAAAGCAACCGTCACCAAGCATCCATATTAAGTGATTACTAAATATCTCCACTGTACCATAGAAGTAGTACCTAGATTGAGGACAATTCGTGACAAATGTTGAAGTCCAGCATTTTTTTATAATTTCCTATTTTTATTTATTTTTTTTATTTTATTTATTTATTTTTTAGCTAGTATAGGTTATTTGGTGTATCAGTGTAATAAATATTTAGAATATTATTGGCACAAATGTTTTTAAATATCAAATAATAATATGTGTATACTTGTATGTAAATGTATGCTGGTTGAATTTATAAGTTGACATTTAAGATTAGATGATGCTGTAAATTGTTAGTATGATACTGATAGCTGAATCTGGAACATCTGTGCTTCATTGAAGAATAATCTCAATTTTTTATTTTCATAAATCTCAGAAATGCATTTTGTTCTTTAATCGGTTTTAACTTGCATTATTGTTTTCTTTTACAGGATTAAATTTGGTTTCAATGATAATGAGTTAATTGATTTTACAATTGCTGTTCATAATCGCACCGAACAAATGTATGGCTATCCAGCCATTGGGTATTTTGCGAATATAGATGGAAATGACCCTGTTGCAACGGAGATTTTGCTTCAGATGATTACTGACTTATTGAAAAATTATAAGGAAGGTGGCACTGCTGAGTATTTAAAGGTTAGTATAGTTTATTTTGTGTAAATATTTATGGGACAAAAATTTACACATACACTTACCCAGACAAGGTGTTTATAATGCAGTACAGAAACTTCACCATGTTGTTCCCCACGAAAAGTCACTTAAAAATCACCCCGCCATCTTGTGTTCGGTAATCACTTTTAATGGTGGGAATCATAATGAAAAGTAAGAATTAAGTAACATGTAGCGTCAAGTAAAATTTACGTAGATGACAATCCAGTTAAAAATTTTATGTACTAGGTAATAAGGGTGTGCGAGGAAATAATATTATGACTAGTTTCTTCAGTGCCAGTAAGATTGTACAAGGAGTTGGAAAGGTAAGACTATGTCACTGCATAAACAGTCTAAGTAAATATGACATGCCAGGCTGTGTTTACTGCATGAGGCAGTGTCATCATATGAGAGAGAAGGCTGGGACAATGAGATGCTGACTTTCTTATGCAAGGGACATGTTTTTGCCTGGCAAGCACAAAAATGAAACAGGTGAGGAATGAGATGAGCCAGAGCAGCAGCTACAGCAAATGCGGAGGAAACAGGTAAAGTTCAGGAAATTCCCTACACCAAGGTGGTGACCAAGATTATCTACGTGGAAGTACTGGAAGTACAGTGTTTGTGAAGCCTCAGTCTGCTATTGTCTTGGAGCGACTTAGACACCATAATTATGGAAGGTGAGTGGTGTTCCACAGAGCTGACAGTGGGCCAATAAATCAGCTAGGTTCTGAACTGACATGTGAAAGAAGATAATCAGTTACACAACTGATACACCTTGCAGTACATGTGTAGTAAGAAATGATTCGCACCTCTAGAACAATAGGGGCACAACTTAAAAAATACCGTTCTGAGATATTGGCATTTGAAGTTTTAGTGAAAAAATTAAATCTGGTGTTTTAAACTTTTACTGTAACCATAATACCACTTTTCATGTTGAAATATATAGAATTAACATTTGACAATACTGTTATTATATGATAATTTTATTATTTTTATCATAGAATTATGAGAAGTACATAACAATAATAAGGAATCAACTAAAAAATTTCAGATATCCAGTAAGTTAAATAAGTTTTGGTATTGCCGTCAGAAAGACCATCGAAAGGTGCATTACAATAAAGGCCTAACTCAAAATAACCACTTTCTGAGTTGTACCCCTATTGATCTGGATGTGGGATATGTTTGTTATTCTTCACATGTAACATTTTACAGTGAAGACAAGAGTAACAACAGAAATGAAGCCATGATAAGCTGGCACTCTACGAGCCTTTCGTCCTCAAGATTTTCTGTACGACAACCCAGACTTGTGCATGCTGGCACCTATAAAATGTCTGGGAAAAATCTGGATACGTTAAAATTGAATATGACACTAACTTTTCTTTCAATGACTTGAATGCTTCTTCTTTTACTGAACCCCAATTAAATGGTTCTTCCTTCTTTGTCAATTTAGTTAAGGTTCTTGCCGATTCGGCAAACTTCAGAACAAATTTCTATAATATTGAAACAAACCTGCTACTGATCTCACTTCATTTACGTTCTTTGGTCTGGGAAGCTCCTTAATTTCTTTCAAATTCTTAGGGTTTCGTTCGACTCCGCGCGAACTTACAACATTACCTAAATACTCTACACTGTCTTACACAAATGAACATTTAATGGGTTCAATTCTCAAATTGGCCTCTTCTATTCTACTTATTACTTTATGTATTCTCTCTGCATGTTCCTTTATCATATTGCTAAAAATGATATCATCAAGGTATGCTAAACACTCTGTCCCTGTAATTCTATCAATCTCTCAAATGTAGCTTGTGCATTACGTAATCCAAATGGAAATCTATTAAACTCATATTTTCCCATAAAAGTTGCGAAGTTCGTCTTCTCTTTTGCTTCATCTTCCAGCTCTATCTGGAAATACCCACTTGCTATGTCTAGGGTAGTAAAATGACGCGATAAATGCAAATAAGCTAGGGTTTCTGTTACGTTTGGAATAGGATACGGGTCTTTACGTGTCAAATAGTTAAGACGCCGGAAATCAACACATAATTTCGACTTAATCCATTTTTGTTTCTTTGTTTTACTATAATAACTGAAAACTGCCAAGGTGATTTGCTCTCTGAAATTATCCCTTTATCTAATGTATCATTCACTTGTTTTGCTATTACTGGTTTCAACGCATGAGGAACTCTATATATATTTAACTTAATTGGTCTGGCCTCTATTGTATCTATTTTATGCTTTAATAAGTTTGTACACCCAAAATTTAAACTTCTTTCTAACTGGAATACATTTGAAAAGTTCATCAACACTGGGAACATGATATCAAAATCAGCCTTCTTTAAATATTTCAACTTATTTCTCACTATATTCTCTGTCTCCTTAATCTCCTCCTTAGACAACATATTTCTCTTTAACAACTGAACAACTTGCGCAACTCTGACATTTTCTCGACGATTCACTATTCTCATTACTCTCCTCACTATTTTCCTCATTAACATTATTTTTACAGTTATAGCCATCATTGTAACCGGTTTCAACACATTTATTGTCATGACATTTGCATTGCATTTGATGATCATCGCTAATTTTACGTGAACATGGTACTTTATTCTCAACACATTTTAAACAACTTCCATCATCAGGTACTTCACAAAATATCTCAATGTTTGCACTTTTTCAGCTCCTCCCAGTTTCTCTATTTGGGCCAACTCTTTCTGCAGGATTTGGGGTTTCCCTGTCTCGGAACTCTCTCACCTGTCTCAATAACACAAACGTCTCTGGGGTTGTGTTGATCAAAACAATACAAATTTCCCTGTCCCGTGACCTTGTGATTTGCATTACATGCAACACAACACACATTTTGGCTCAAAGGAGTTACACAAGCTTCGGAGCATGGAAGCATACACATACTTAGATTTCCAGGGACAGTAGTGAGAATTTTTCTTTGTGGTTCTACAATATTTTGTGGCAACAACTCTGATACACATCACAATTAAGACAACATTTGGATCTATGGGGTACGCTACAAGTGCAGCATATCCTACTAATGTACCCTTTGGCACGACGAGAATCTCTGAGGCACATGACAGTCCTCTGCAACTAGACCGACCCTGTCAACTGTCTCTTCGGCTAGCCGAATTACTACTGGATCTCCATCTTCTTTGCGCACACCAGGACATATTGCCCTCTAGCCTCCTTTGACGTGATTGCAATGAAGTGCAACATACTGAGACGCATCCCTTTGACCCGTAACAAAGGTGATAACACTACAAGCACTAACCCTCCTGAGCACTGATTCGTCGCACACACAAGTACCCTGACGGTTGTTCACTCCGTTTACTAAACTCGTCTCACTGAGTTGCCCAATCTTCGTCCCTGTAATGATATTACCATGTTGCTCCACTACAGACCTCCGAATGATCGAGGCTCTTACCGGTAAGATTTAAATTACATACTGCTCTTGCCACACGGAGGCCTGGAACATTCGTCAATGCCGGTTCTGTCAGAAGCATTTTCGAGTCAGCGTTCCAACTCTCTACGTACAACACAACCTCTGTGATACTTTCAGACTTTGGTGGCAGAGTCGTGTTGTGTATTAATCTGACTTCATGATATTCTGGTTCTTGTTACACAAGTTCGGAGTTGATCAGGTTCCCATTTCATTCGTATCTTTAAGAAATAATTTATGTTCTTTTAAATTGATTCTGGCATCATACAGTCTAAGAAAGTCAGTTCCTAGAATACCTGGATGCGGTAACTCTGACGTACTTAGTAGAAACTGGTGCGAATACAGTTCTCCATTAACCCACACATCAATATTTTTGGTACCTGTGATCTGGAGCACATCTCCAGTTACGCCTTTTGCTCCTAACCGAGATCCATCTACTTCACTCTTGCTGATTCTAGGTCGAATAAGAGAAACATCAGACCCTGTGTCATTCAAAAACGAGTGAGACTGCCCTTTGACCCCATATTACCATAATTACTGCCGCGTGGTTTCCGGGGTTGACACACGGCTTTGCGCGTTTGGGGGACCACCAACAGATTTTTGTGGAGCACTGCTATCATTGATGTTCCCTGTGAGCCTAGGACCATGAGATTGCCGCGACTGACTATTTACTACGTTTCGGCAGTCTCTAGATATATGCCCGAACTTACCACAATTGAAGCATCTCACATTGCTATACTGTCGGAAAAACTTGTGTTCTTGGGAGTAGTACAACCTACTCCCGAATTATGCACACTATTACCATTACCAAACAAACAACTGTAACAGAGCTATACTGTCTTCCATAGCCACCGCTACTGGGAGATTTGCCACAATTCGCGTAACCACACACCACACTTGTTTGCTTGGAGACTATGTTAAACACTTTTTCTTTTGCGGGTCTTCAAACCGAACTTTCCATTCCTGATGAGTTTCTGTCATTTCTAGTGCAATAGCTAAGTGTTCCGCTTCCTCCATGGTTTGCGGCATCTTATATCTTACCTGAAGCCCTACATTACCTAGTAATCCATCTGTAAATACTGCTTACAACCTATGATAGACTTCCTGCTCTAAAAGCTATTGACTTTCAGTATTATCTAATTTTCGTACTGTTTTCTCGCATAACTTACGACATCTATCACCATGTTTCTGTTTAATGTTATTCAACATATAATAAAACTGCAGTGGCTGGTGTTCCTTGAATCACTCAGTTAATTCCTCATTCAGAATTTTAAATGTTATATCACCTTTTAATCTGGGACAAGTGGCTACAAAACTTGCTACTAGAACTTTTAACTTCATTTTAGTTAACCTTACTTTATCACGGTTTGACCAGTTACACAAGCTGGCAGAACTTTCGACACTTTCTAAAACTTCATGTATGGGGGAGGAACCTTTCTCACCTGACCACTTCTCAGCTAGCGACACGACTGACAAGTCCTTCGTACAAATATTACTTTTTGCACCTTGCACCCTTGCTTGGCCTTTAGCATCCGTCACAGTAAGCTCAATATTTACATTTGTTTTCTTTTATTAAGTTACTCATCTAGTTGCGACAATGGAATTCAGGTCTTACGATCGTGTGTATGTTTTTTTGGAATGTCGTACAGAGTTTTATTCCCAGGTTTCTTGTCAACTGTTAATGGTTTAACCTCACGTACTGGGTTCGTTGCCCGGTCTACCATTTTTTTTACTCGGAATATCTATTGGTAATAACCTGGGTGGTTGAAATCTTGCACTACCATCTGTATTATGACTACTTGCAATGGCTTGCTCTATCTGACCCCCTATTTGAAAATCAGAATCAAGCCTCTCAATTTCAAACTATTGATATACACAATTTCTATGAATGAAGCATTGTACTATTTTTACTTCAACTGCTAAAACAACACGTCCTGTCGAGGACTCGTACTCATACAGTTTGTAAGCAGGTGTTGGAAATGATCTTTTAGGTCTGCCTTTAAATGTAATCTCTAAACCTGAGCCTGTTTTAAGCACTCTGAATTTATTACGAAATGGTTCAACTGTGCTTAAATTAAATTTTGTATGTTTACTAAAGAATTTATGAATTAAATTGTGTAAATAATCTTCCAAACCTTTTAAAGCGTCTGCAGAATTTGCAGCCGAAACAAAAATTGTAATTACTGTGAACTGTTACTTTCCTTTGTCATCTACTTCCTCCACCGAATAATTGTCTTAGCATGACGTGTTTAATGTATCTGTAATGTACAGCAAAAGAGTGGTGCTGAATCTATATTAGTTCCCTTATACTCTACCCTAACTCAAATAAATGGATTAATATCTTCTAGACTTACGTTGCAGTCTACTGGACTAGTTTTCCTATTAACCGCAGGACCATAGACGTAAGCTACATCAAATTGGTAAGCTCTTTTATAATACACATGTTTGTTATAGTCTTGCAAGTCTCCGCGCTCATGAAATATCTGATTTGTCTTATCAACTGTGATGCTTACTATACGAAATGCCCCTCAGGACACCCTAAATGTTGCCACTGTGCAACATTAGCAAGATCTATTACAACTTTATTATGTGCGTACATTATAATTTACTTTATAAAATATATCATTTATTTAGACTAAAATCTTATCAATATCTCTCAAAATCTCTCAAAACTCTATGGAATTCGTGATAACACTGAGAAATTTTTTAAGTCCTGAAAATTCCTTAAAATTGGGGAAATTCATAAAAATACCTAAAAATCCTTCGGAGTGGGTTACGATAACAGCAGTCTGGTGTGGATCCAAAACGCTGCCACCATATGTAGCACCTGATCAATGGTCTACATAAATTTACTATCAATTTAACTAATATTTGAATACAAGATGTAAGTTTTCAATAAAGCAAGTTTAATCGTCGACAAGCAAAAATTAATGTAAGCTGTACATAAAATTCTACTTACGTTCACTGAGAGAAGCTGACGAACCTCACTGAGAGAAGCTGACAAACCTAACACTACTAATAAAGTTAATAAGAAGAGATTCATAATTAATCATATAGGGGAGCGAGTTGGACAGCAGGCACACATGACTTCCTTCTCAGGCAGCACAAGGTCTGACATTTCTTGGGCCTTCCTGAAGAATGATGGGGCCACGGTAGCCAAATGGTCAAACCACTCGCCTCCAACCAAGGCAATTCGAGTTCGATTTCTGGCGGGGTCGGTCCCCGGATTTTCGCATGTGGGAATCGTGCCGGACGATTCCGTTGGTCGGCTGGTTTTCTTGGGGATCTCCTGTTCCCCCCGCCCCTTCATTCCGATGCTGCTCCGTACTCACCTATCACCCTTCACTAGCGCTAAAGACCTCTATGTTAAGGACTGACCAAAACTCTCACATTCACTGAAGAATGATGGTTCCCTCTAGACGGCAGGTCCATATATACTAAAGGCCTGTATTAACATCTCTTGATAAAAGTGGTGGATTACTATCTGTTGGATAGGCTATCAGCTACTTATAGTCAGGCATTGTGTATTACGACCTCTGGATAGTAACTGGATAACTGTCAGGTAGATATTAGAAGTACTTGGTTAATTTTTTCATGAGTTGGTAGTAAAAGTGTAACTAACTGTATATTTTTTGGTTGAAATTAGTTTTGTTGATTTTATGTAGTTTTAAGGTTTCACAAATATTACAAATTGTCGCTGTTTCTCGTGTTTAACATCATCATTAAGTAATTATTTATTAAAATATAGGTATCAAAGAAAATAATACACCTAGATGAATTTAATTTTATAATTCACACATGCAACACAATAAATACTGGTTAAAATAAAGTGATGTGGTAATTTTAGGAATTGTATAGATGTAAGAAACAATAAATATTTACAAAATAATGTATTAAATTTCCGGACATAAAACTGACATGTAGTTGTATCACTTTAACGAATAGCAAATTCCTTTTAAGCACTATGTCGATATAACTTTTACTGTCACTAAGTTCTAAGTAGTTAAAAAATAATGTTAATAATCGGTTTGAAACCAAAATAAATCATATAGTGAATAATTTAAGCTGAAATATCTACATAATTATTATTAATATCATAATTTATATTACGTTTTCTGCAGTCAACAAAACTTATTATAGGTCTCCGTTTTGTGAACTGGAATCATAACCTCAACTTCATGACTAACAAATATATATCACACCATTTTCGTTCCACTTACACGTTTTAACTTCTGGGTAAGTACCTATCAGCAGGTCATAGTAGCTGATAGCTTATTCTGTGGATAGTCTCTCGGAAAAGCGATATCAGAGGGTCGTAATACACTGGACTATCTTCTGGATGTGTTTTATCGAGAAGTTTATCAGGAGATGGCAATACAGGCCCTAAGTTGGCCGTGGTACTTGGTATAACTGGATCTCTCCCTCTCCTCTTTGGGCGTTGGCAATAGTTACCAAGCGGACATTCTCCTCTTCTCCCCTTGCCTCGGCCGCACGATGCTGTACAGTCTTTGTGCAATAGACTGTTATGAGTCATAACTGGTTTTCACTGATTCTGGTCACAAGGCAGTGCACAATGAACAAACAGGATATGACCATATGGAAATACTGGTCATGTGAGGGCTAGTCACGCGGCCATGAAGTCTGACCAACAACTTTAAATAACATGTACCAGTTGTGTAACTACCAGTTAGCCTTGATAACTTGTACAGCAAGGCAAACTGTTTTCTGATTCAATGTTCTGGGCTGTGGCTGGGCACTACAGTGTAAAATGACATTTTTTTATTTATCTGAGGTGTTGCCTTGTGACCTGTCATATACCAGCTGTTAGAATTGTTGTGTATGTAATTGCAAGTGATTGAGGTTAGGGAATTGTGTATGTAATTAGGTAAACGTGAGGTGTGGGGGTTGGCACGAGTGAGAGCAGGAGTGTGGTGGTTGTTGTTGTAAGGTGGAGAGTGGAATGGCTAAGGATGTAGTGGAGTGTAATTGTGTGATGCAGAAATAAAATTGTGAACACAAAACTGGTGACTGGGATTGCTACAGATCCGGTTTTCGACCATGGGACTGGTTGGCCACATCAGGGAGTTCGACACCGATAAAGAAGACTTCGGCTCCTACATCGATCGTCTGGAGCAGTTTTTCATTGTGAACAAAATGGAAGAAACAGTTAAAGTGCCGTTCATCACATTGTCGGGCCCCAAGACCTATGGGATTTTAAAGAATTTACTGTTGCCCACACCACCGACCTCCAAGTCATTTACGGAAATTGTTACGATATTATTGCGCCATTTTTCACCAGAACGTATGATAATCACGGTAGGATACAAGTTCCATAAACGAGATAAACTAGCAACAGAAACTGTGTCTCAATATATTATGGAGCTTAAGGGGAGTTTCAATTGCCTATCTCCACAATGTAAATTTTCATAAATTCATGTTCCTTTTTCTCAGAAACTTCTTGATGGATCAAGATGAAATTTGGTCACCATTATCTACATGAATAGGGTAGTACTTTAGCACAAGGATTTACATTTATTTTTCTTGTAAAAAAATATATAGTTTTTTTTTAAATGTCATAAA
>PNEQ01105991.1:0-40808 GCA_003012365.1 Medauroidea extradentata
TTAATAATCAACGACATCTAGGAGACGATCAGTAACTACTGGCAGCCCTATCTAGAGGACAACAATAAAACTAATTAAAAAAAAAAAGATAGAAGGTGGAGCCAATGAGGGTAGCTAGGTATCAAGTCAACAGACATTAACCAAGATGGTGGGTAGACCGTACACAAATAATTACGAGACACATGCTGAACAGATCCCGAATCCCGCTCCAAGGCTCCTGCAATAGAAGGAACTATACTACACTACTTAGACGTTATAAAATGTTTTAACCATAAACATTTTTACACCTTCCTAGTGCTTTCATCAGTACGTAACAAAGCGAAAAAAAATTTTCAGTTTATTTAGAGAGACATAAACAAATTCTTGACAAACTGTGTTATTTTTGACATACGCCATTGCAATATTATGTCGTCCCAGAAACCTTAGCCATTGGTCGCGCTAGGAGCAGAGCTGCAGACTATAAATATTGCCCAATTTTTTCCAGATTTCACTTTTACTTCACCTGAAGACGGGGGCAGTTGTCAGCTCCCGAAACGTCGTGAAAAGTCGGCCTTTGGAAATCTACTGTGTTCTTTTGTGTCTCCATTGTTGAGTCGTCTAGTTCATTGTCTGTTACGTCGTCGTTGTAATCCTGTCTTGTCGCCATTATTGTATTAGTTCCAGTAATGTCTGTGCTGTCTTAATTGTGATGTCTTGAGTTTTACATATTCGTTTGTTTTGTATTTCGACCTTTATTTTTTGTTGTTTATCATTATTGTTTTCCTTTATTTGTCGTTGACTGATTCCTTATGGGACCTTTCATGTTCTGTTGTTTTGGTTTATGGGTGTGTTGACTACAGCCAACTCGGCTTGTTTTCTCAGTTTCCGTATTTTGTTGTTTTTTTTTTTTTTTTAGTTCTGTATCTTTCTAAGATATCTAGGACGACATAATATTGCAACGGCGTATGTCCACAATAATACAATTTTCCATTCTGTCCAATTGCAAGAAACTTGTGGACCTTTCTTTTAGTTGAAAGGATGTGGTAAATAAACTCTTTAAATTGAAAAATTTTAGTACAAACAAGCAATACTAGTTTTTCAATCGTGTAGTCTAAACTATTATCAAATGCTCGCATATTCTGTTTACACAATGTATGTCTGATCCGGAATAACGCTACAATGATCTTTATGAGTTTTTCGGTAGAAAATGTATATTACAGTATATCATTAAATATTTTATTAAGTATATACTTGAGCAGTAGAAGTTATAATTCATACCGACTGTTTTTATTTATAAAACTTGTATTATGCAAGTATTACCGTGGTATTATATGATACCCTTTTTACAGCCGGTGTTTTTATCATGTTGCTTAAGTTATAAGTCTAAGAACAATTATTATTATTTTTTTTTGTGACATATAAAACTAAGAGCAAAATACATAAAATTATTTATTTTCAGTCCATGTAAAAGGTGTTATCATTTTGTGTTTGTGATCCGACGACAGCTAATATTGACTAGTTTGCCTTTTTTATTTTTCGTCTCTCATGATTTTTGTAGGAATGACTTAGTGCTACAGTGTCGTAAGTCTAGGATTTTCTCAACATCATTCACGCTCATTGTATGAATCATACTAGCAAATTGACAAATAAATGTTGAAAATAAGCATATAGAACACACTAAAGGTTTAAAACATTTGTTAATATTTCACAGCTGATGAAGGAATACATTATCGAAATTTGTTAAAACACCTAGTAGGCGTATTCATAATTCTAGTAAGAGTTATATTTTTTGTGTTTTTGAGAGAAAAATAGAAAAGACAGTGTAACAAATGCACCGGTCAAAGTAATTGTGGGATGTGACCAAGCTATATAGTAGATTAGAAAAATCCCATTAGCGTACCAGAAACTACAAGGATTCAATTGAACACGTCTGGAATACATTGCAGCTAGACCAGTGCATCACACAAGTCACGCAAAGCTGCGAAACACCCTTATTTTATTATAGAATATCAACTTTTCACCTAACAGCTCATTGATAAAGCCACATATTTGTCACGAAAAGATTTCCGCACCTACTTGCCGTGCTATATGTGCACCTCCACAGACCTGCTTCATTACTGTAAGCAGCGCGTCTTTGTTCAGATACTTCTCTCATTTTACAGCACCAATCAGAATACAGTAATTGTGGCACCATAAGGCTTAAGGCGGCCGCCTAGCCCACGCTACAAATGCGTTGCAGCGTGCTCGTAAACAGGTTTCTTCTACGAAAATATCTCACATGTGCCCATTGTGCCAACGCAAGAAAAGAAAACAAACTTCAGACAAGGTCGGAACCACATTGTTAAGACGCCACGCTCATTATAAACACTGTTTCTAAGCCCTCCAACATGGCTAAAAACGGCCTTTTCAGACTTCCGTACTTTAAAATGTACTAACCAGATCTATGTGGAACTCAGATTGCGACCTGTACTGAACTTAGTTGCAGACTTTCCACCAATAAAATTATATGTTCACTGCTTAATGGTCCATAGTAAAAACCGTTCGGTGGAAACCTTACCCGCTAGTTCAGCGCTTGGCTCGTTGAGGCGATGCGGCATTTAATGCGCGCTTCAAGGTCGACCTTACTGCTCTGTCGCTTTGAGCCACTCAAGCGCGGGTAGGCGGCGCCCTTACGGTGTTTTACGCACATAACTTTTGAATACAAATGCACAAAAAATATAACATTTTGATGCTATATTTGTTGAACATTTGTGCATGTCAGGAATGATCGATAAGTCTCCGAAAGTAAAAGGTCAAATAAAAACTAATAACATGTTAAGAACTGAATGAGTGGCATGTTTCCCCAGCTGTGCGGGTAAGATGCCACTTAATATGGCGGAGAATGCTCCATCTGTAAATTAACCAGTAATTTGAAATATATAGTGAAGTGCAAGGAAAATATGAGCTATGTTAGTTTCTAGAGTAAATATAACATACAAAATGACAAAAAAATATTTTATTTTGGTTATAAAATTCTGTTAAAGAACATCACGGCACACATGACACTAAAGAACATCACGGCACACATGACACTAACACTTATCATAACGTAAATTGTCTGAAGTACAATCTTCATGCAATCATTTTTTACATTCAACACTCTCAATCCAGCAGCATTTACGGCCGTTTTTAGCATAGAAGTACCCATTATATAGTGCAAAATAATCATCACTACCATTGATATCATCGAGTTCATTGACACCTGTACTATCTGAGCAAGTTGCATCACTGCATGAAGACGATGAGTTTACTTTCCTCATTCATTTTCCTTTGGGAAGAAGGCATTTGTTTTCTTTCTTCTTGCTTTTCATCTTCATTTCCTTCTCATGCTTTGCTTTTCGCATTTCCGTTAGTCATTCTGGTGTATTCGGGACCGCTGATGTCTGCTTCTTCCGACCGGTTGGCTTAGATATCCTGAGAACAGGGACATGTGATATTTCTTGGAAGGAACTCATGCTGCTATTATTTCATACCGAGTGTGTTGACACATCACTGGCAGGATCAGTTGCCTCGTTGTAAAGGAGTATATGCACAAGAAGCGCTTGGCCATGCAGTAGGTGTCTGGCCACTGCCTGCAATAGTGACAGATGTTTCTCTTGCATTAACAATATCAGCACACTGTTGCATTTGCGTTTTTTGTAGAAGCATTGTACTACACGGCGAGAGCATTATATGGAATTGTTTGTGGGTTGTAAGGGAAGATGCCACAGGCAGCAAACCATGCACTACCATTGCCCACTGTAGCGGCTCGACTCCAAGCTGAACTTAATAATGCTCAAAAATAAAGATGTGTCAGTCTTCTACCCGGGTTACCGTGTATCCAAGAGTTTATAACTTGCTGCCAAAATTATTTTAAAGGTTTAAAAATTTTCCGATCCAAATGCTGTAGTCTGTGGGTTGGAAGGCATAGTATATTATGTCATTGTCTGCTGCGAAGTCCGGTACATCAACATCAGAACCGTGGGAACTATGGCCATCAAAAACAAGCAAACACTTTACTGCTTCCTTTCGAGGTACAAAATGTGTTTCTAACAGTCTAAAAATAAATAGGAATTTACATACGCAGAAATTTCATTCTTTCTGACGTGTAAGCCAGGTGGCATGCCATATTCAAAATCAAGCTTATAATTTTTTCCTTTAAAAATGCAGTATGGATGTAAGAAATTCCCTCCGGTCTTTCAACAAGCAATTACGTTGATCGTATCACCTATTTCTGCAGACTTATAAAGGCGAACGTCTCTGCTAGCTGTGGTATAGCTATCACTCGACCTGGATTGTTGTTCATTTGCCGACCACACTCTTCCATGTTGTAAATCTTTCTAGGGGCACTGAAAAGGTACTTTTCCGTACAAACACGCAAAAGCGTAGGTGCGGGACATAGTCTTTTTGAGAAAAAAAGTGTAGAACTAATCTTCTTGCTAAATAAACATTAATGCACATAAAAAACTTTGGTTGTTATCAGCAAGAAAATGCAGTCATCATCACGGAGGAAGATGCCACCTTACGATGGCATCATTCCCCACATATTGGGGGAAGATGCCACTCGCATTAATTTTATTCCAATATTATGTGCGTGAAAAGTCCTCACTACACTTAAATGCGTTAAATAATGTCGCAATTTTGTACATAATAAGTCTTATACCCAACATATACGTACTTATTTAAGTTTTACGGGAAAATAATATAGTGCTCTGCCAACTGTACTCGGGTGTCAATATCTTCGAATATTTAATCGTAAAACGATGAACAACTATCCTACGCAACGTGACTCTTAAGAGTGCGTGGTAGATAAATAAACGCTGAAAACATAAATTGATTTCTGCGTTTTTTTTTCGAAGCCAATATGGATAAAATACTTAATGACAATCTTAGATAATGGTAATTGCTAACTTCATGAGTAAATATTTATCCAGAATTAATAATTCGTTACGCGTGATCTCTTGCGCCGCAGTTAAATGCACGAGATTCCGGCGTCAGAGATTGTGCCTCAGAAGTTCGTAACACTGGAAACAATTGTGTTTAAAAGGTTGGCTAAAACTATTGTCTCGGATTGCTATCGTTTAGTTTTCACAAATTGGCTTCAAGAAACCTACAATTATAGATTCATGTTTCTAGCGTTGAATTATGTGTGCAAATATTTTTTTTGGCATAAAGTCGTGGCTCTACATGCCACACAGCTGTGAAGCAGTAGTCTATTGTCTGTTCTAGGAGAACTTACATCTGCAGAAGTATTTATGCCTGTTAGTTACGCTGTCTTACTGATGTCACACCCTGTCCCTTGCCTATAACATTTTAATTTTTCTGTACCTGAAAGAATATCATACTGCAACCTAATCTCTGGATATTATTAAACATTTTTTTTATTTTCTCTGATCTATAATTATTTGTAGCCGATCCAATAATTATTTTTGTGTATATCAACACTTAAATTGTGTTGGATGAGTGACCTCCCAGCTGGACTCCACAGTATTTTCTGCTACTTGTTCAATGGTTGCTACTCCAGTGAGTGGCTAGTTGTACATGTGACAAGGTAGTGCGGCAGACTGTGAGTGATTTCATGCAGCTCACAATCCTCAGGGAAGAGTTTCAGTAACTGAGAAACAAACGTGATAGGTAAAGTGTACAGGAGTTCGAAATAACTTCTCAATAAGACTGGCGAAATTTCCTGGTCACTATGTCCTATCCAATAATTAATTTCAATCGATCATATTATCCTGACCAATGTATTTCTACACGGGTGGTATTGTAATTTAATGCTCTCAAGCATATATCAGGCTTAGTATTATGTTTAAATGTATGCATGACAGCTTCCTCATGGTTATGGTTATAATTACTCTTCTTGCCAACGTCGTTAGTAAGACGTTCCTGTATCTTGGTTGTCTCGTAAGCCTGTGGCTGTTTGGAAAGTCAAGACACTTCTCCTAACTTTCAAGAATGCCCCGAGGCGGATAGTTCTCAAGTACGCGAGTAATTAAACATAGCCTATAAGAGCACGTGTTACTTCCTCCATTATTAGCATAATCTGGGAGAAGCCTTTTAGCGCCCAAGGGCTTTAAGCCCGGACCTGACTCTTGGGTAGTTGCAGTTGTTTGCTACAAGACTGTATGTTGTATAATAATGACCAGTTCCAGCAAACTGTGAATCTATGAATTATTCAATTAATTTTATAGAACACTGGCTTTTAACCGTGGATTAGCTCGTGTTGTTCTAAAAAAAATCGAGTTTTGTAACTCGAGGCCCAATCCTCTGACCTTTAACAACAGTAAATAACCGAAACAATAAATAAACAATATTTCCATGTTTAACTATATATATGCCCCACTCACTCTCTCGTCACCGCTCAGCCCAAACCGCTGGACCTAGAGACATGCAGTTTTAAGAATGGCTTCTCCTCCTTACGTCGTAGGCACCCACTGAGAACAGATTTTTGAAATTCGAAAATTAAGGGGGTGAAAAGTAGTGAAATATGTGTCCAATGAATTGCTTCAACCAGTTGAGATATTGAGGTTACTTTTGCTTGCGAATGAAGCTAATGAAAATTCATATTATCAAGTTATTCAATCCATCGAAATTCGAAAATTAAGGGAGTGAAAAGCCATAAAATGAGATATCAGTCTACCCTCGATAACTCTTAAACCCGTTGAAATATTAACATTTAATTTCTTAAGAATTATGATTACCTATCTTGGCGCGGTTTAAAACACTGGTAGGAGGTTTTGGGTTCAAATCCCGTCCAAGGCAATACTACGGGGAATTGCTGTAGTCTTGGTACATACGCACGTATTAGTGGCAGCTAGCAGAAGAGTTAATTTTCTATTTGAAGTATGAACATTTACGAGTGGCTTCCCCTTGCGGCGTAGGCACCAACTAAAAGTAGAAAAGAAGTTAAAATGTATTTTCCCGATATCTCCGAAACCTGGTGAGGTATCGTTGAACTTTGGGGGGTGAAATGTCGAAAAATGTGTTTTCGCTACGTCCTCAAAATTTTAATTACATGATAAGCTATCATAGTTTTTCCTTCAAAATTTCCAAGTGGGCAAATCTGTGGCCGTGCAGCTAGGATAAATTATATAATAAACATATTACTAAATATCGTAAATGAACAATATGGGAAACTACAGCTTTTTTGCATTGTTAAAGTGCGAGACGTTTTAACAACTGGAACTGGAAATACTAACATAATTCACATTCGTATATATCTGTTTTCTATCGTGGTTGTAAAT
The DNA here is from genome assembly GCA_003012365.1 of Medauroidea extradentata. NCBI lineage: Eukaryota > Metazoa > Arthropoda > Insecta > Phasmatodea > Phasmatidae > Medauroidea > Medauroidea extradentata. Next base: position 7,242 of record PNEQ01105991.1, read on the forward strand.
TCTCGGACTTAATTTCTCTTAGGCTAATTACATGAGATTGTCTTTATTGATATTTTTAATGTTAACTTATCAAAATAATAGCTAAAAGAGCATGTCTATATTCCTACTTGATCCCGTCATTTGTGTTCTCTACAGCGGATGTGGGCGTATTTGTTATGGTGCGACAGTGCATGTGTGTAAAGAAGCAAGAGATGTCATTTCAAACATTTACTGAGATTTTCTGATGTCAGCATCGGTGAAACCGTCATAAACTCAGAAACGCAGTAAATGTTCGAAATAACATCCTCTTACTTCCTCACACACACGTAAACGTCGGATTATGCACTGTCGCACCCTAACAAATACTCCCACATTCACCATAGAGAACACAAATGAAGGCGTCAGAACACTTGTATCCATAACATCAATCCATTACCTAACATAAATTGTACTGCTGCTAACTTTGCAACACAGTCTCATAAACACTCATTTATAACTTAAAAACTAAGGATTTGTTTGTGTATACGGAATTTTTGTCCTTGTTTTGAGTAAGGAACCCATCCTCACAGTTTATAAAGTATTTCTGAAACAGCCTGTATATAAACACGTCAATACGAATACAGGTCTTATATGTTACACATTATCGTAATCGATATTCTTAGATATGTTAAGTCAGTAATACCCAGTTTCGACAGTCGTAGTTATCATGCACTATCAGGGTCAGACAAAATAAGTTGTTACAAAATAAAGTTTGTTTATCTAACAAATTTGTTCGCACTATTTTATAAGAGGACTAGCAGTGCGCCCGCGGCTTTGCTCGCGTGTGTTACTTATAGCAGATAATATTTACTTTTTACTGAAAAACATTTTTATACACCAGATAGGTAGTTCAGTCATCAAGTGTTAGAATGACAAAGATGCTAGTTGAGCTAACTCTGCAGCAGGATAAGTAGCTATATCTGTCCACGCGAAAAGCAGTCTTAAGTTTGTCCCTGCTACCAACAGCGACTTCTCCTGGGCCTTATTTATAGTCACAGAAAAATTGACATTGTGGGGTAGTTACAGACTCCTAAATTTAGGAGAGTAATCGAATAAAATACGCAGTTTAAGTGGTATGAAGACTGATTACCCCGAGCAAAACCATTGGTGATACTGCCCTCAATGACCTACTTGTTTTTCAAAATCTTAACTTGAAGATAAGTACCACTAGGCAGTTTTGGCGGGTTAAGGTTTTGCAGAAATATAAACTTATTTGGTGCCCCAACCTTTAGGTTAGTGAGATGGTATATGTAGGATGACGCTGTCGAGGATCTGTAGTGGACAGTGTACTGTATGATACATTTTTGCCACTTTTGAACGACTTCACCTAATTGCACTGATTTCATTTGACCTGCATTTTTGTGTGCCAGAATTGTACAACTGCAAAGCTTTAACGGAATTTGAACCAAGAACCTTTGGAACAATACACTGGAGCTACAAACAACTGCGTCACATAACGTCGAAACTGTTCCTGAAAACTAAATTTAAAAATATAATATTACTTTCCTAGGCTCCTCGAGGTAGTACAACAATAAATCTTGGTCCTTTAGATTTACATGCTCTTTGGAACTGTTGGACAAAAATCCTATATAATTTGTTTCTCGCTGGTCGTGCTTGTTTTCGGATTGTCTGCCTTGAAAGTGTACTAACTAATTTGTCTGCTTAATAATTAAGTTATAAAATAAAAAAACTTTCATTACTTTTTTTAATATTTGCTTAAGCATCATTCTGACGTGAACACCACATCAATATCTTTACCGGTAAGATAAGTATCATCTGCTGGTAGAAAACAAATTGTATGCCTTTTCGCCCCTTTAGGTGTCGAATTTCGAAAAATCTAAATTTCACACCCTAAATATTTGTTCAAGTATTAAAGTGGAGTGAAAATCACGACGATAGCTCGTTCAATCAAAGCAAAATCTATCATTCATTAAAAATCAGATATAACCCTTGTACAGTACTAGGAGTTCAAATTTGGAAAGATCTTTAAAAATATTTTTGCAGCCACTTATCTAATCATAATTCCGAAGTAAAAATAAACTGAATATTTAGATGGGATCAATTTATATCGAATACGTATCTAAAACACATTCCGGGTCTTTTCTTCACCTAAGAGAATGAATTTCGAAAAAGCCTTGAATGACATAGACTGTCGTCTCTTGAACGTGAAAAATACAACAATAGCACGCTGGGTTCAAGATATATCGACTATTAATTAAAAACACATTTCACCGCTTTTCACCTCTTTTTCCCTCCTTAGATGGCGAATTACTAAAATTCGTGAAATTAATTTTCAGGTATTTGAGTAAGCATTAATCTTAAACAAAAATCACGTGGCTATATAAAAATTAATGTGATCGATAGCTATCCATTGTGAATCGAAAACAAATTTTAACTTTTTTTAAAACCTTTTTGGGGTCGAATACGGAAAATATATTTTATTGGTACTTGGGATATTTGCAAAGCATCTGGATAATCGAAAACACATTTCACATATTTTCACCCCATTAATTAAATAATTTAGAAACGTCTTGGAGTCCTGCCATAGACATTTCTATACGTAACCAATTAAAGTAAAAATCACGACAATAGCCAGTTGTGTCGCAAAGATATAGACGATTCATAAAAGGCACATTTTTCCCCTCTTTTCTGCTTGGGGGTTTAATTTCAAAATATCCTAAAACTGCTCTTTGGGAATTTACGTAAGCAATATTTTGAAGTGAATACCAAGTCTTTATACCGAAGGATTCTATATATATCGGTAGTTAATCGGATACACATTTAAGGTCTTTTCACCCCCTTAAATGTTGAATTTCGAAAAATCCTTAAATACGACATTATGCATTTTTGTGCGTGTCCTATTAAAGTAAACATCACGATGATAGGTCGTCGGGTTCGAGCTCTATCGACGTTCCTTCGGAAATATATTTCACCCCTTTTCACCCCTTTAGAGGTCGAATTTCGAAAAAAAAATAATAATAATAATATATCTTCTTAGTGCTCGCCTACGACCTGGCGGGAACCCACACAAAAATTGCACGATTCTAGATTCAGTGGTTTAGGCTGCAGTTCGATATGTCAGTCATTCAGTCAGCCAATCAGTAAGTCAGTCAGTCAGTCAGTGTTCATTTTTATATACTGAGGTTATGTATCGAAGAAACATTCCAGTCTTAGTTTTCGTGAAGTTTTTTATTTTAAAATAACAACGAATCTTAATGTAAAACTACAAGCAAAAAAAAAAACTAAAAAAAAAAACTCAAATTCCGGTACACAAACTTCGGTCTTCTTTCTCATTAAAGACCACGAAAGCTTGATAAACTCTGTCAAATATGCCTACCCACTACGTAATATCATAGGTACTGTAGCTTAACTCACTTCTGTTATCGAGGTATTTGAGAAATCAATACATTAAAATTTTTATATATTTAATCGACTATGTTAACAATTCGAACGACATTAATTCAGCACCACAGCAAACATGAACATGATACTCCTAACGCCACGTTCTTCGAATTATTCAAAAATAAAGTAGTCTCGCTGTGCGAAACAAGATTTTTCGATGGTACATTAACATCACCGTTTAATCTGGCGTCATTTGTCAAGTTTTGAAGAGACTAGTACAAGTATTCGTATTATATATATATGCAAGTTATATTAGGCTTGAAATAAGACAGCTGTAATTTAGTAAGGCGTGCCGTTGAACATAATTACATAAGAACTGGTTTTTATGCTCGCGGTAAAGCTACATTAAATAAAATACTGACAGCGGTAATTGAAAACTGGAATTTATGACAGGCTCTTCAGGGAAAGAAAGTATTACTACGAGGAGTAATCATATATGCTTCGTATTGCTATCTGAAAATACGGCATGACACCGATCAGTTTTTACGGATGATTAATACTAATGATTGTTATTCATAGATTACAATTGTGCGACCGTCGAATATAAGTCACATATCGACAAACTTACGGCAGACCATTTTTTTGCTTCACAAATTTTGTAAGCACCTTAGGAATCAATTTAAGTACGTTGATTACTACAAGTGTATATTATATACATTTAAATTATTGGTATCAGCATCGGATTTTTATAAGGCCTCGCTCCTTAGTTTTACAGTGCTTTCGAAAATATTTTTACGCAAATTAATACATATATCAAAAATTCATTAATCCAGTTTTAACACTTATATATCATCGTTTGTATCTGAACTTTTCTGTTGCAATACACCAAACGGATTATTAGATTTTTGCCCCTAAAATTTCAGATATATTTCGTTGTCAAAATAAGCCAAAATGAAGGGAAATAATTTTTTGCTGGCAAATGGTACATTATGTTAAAAATTCTCTGGCAGAATTGTGTGTCGTATGACTGTGCACAGTCTCAAAATTTTTCAAAGCATTTGGTTAAAAATATTTGAGTTATTTACAGTTGTTTGAAATAAATGAGAGATCATGGCCAAAAGCCGCGTTGCTACAGACTTCTTCTGCGTAAGTTGCTGTGGTATTGAATGTATTGTATTATTATTATTATTTGTGTACTAAACGTTATTATTTTTTTTTACAAATCGTCAGCATAGCTATGTTGCCGAACACAAAAGAAATAGAACTTAAATCATTTGGTAACGTTAAAAGCCATAATATTTAGGGGTTTCGTAGAACTTGTGCATGTTTAAATCACTTAACTGGTGAAACATGTTTCTTTTATTAATATACTTAGACAAATTTTGATGTGTTAAATAGTATTCTCATAATAGAAGTCTTGTGTCTCATTAAAACGTGACATAAAATTACGATGGTAGTACAGAACCCACCAAATGAAAACAAAGCTGGAAATTAATTTCAACATCTTCTCCTAATATTTATTTTGATGTAAATAAGCCCTTTTAATTAATACCTGTATTAAAGATGTCAACAAATTTTTTTCAAGCCTTGTACTACTGACTGGATTTGTTTGTATGGACAGACTCCATTGCAAAATAAATGACTGTCCCAAGAAAACTAAAAGTACTGTACTACTGTTACAATGCCATCTTTTTCCTGTTGCGGTATGCTCGAGTAACTTTAGAAGTTCGGAAATATCCATAAATTTTTTTTTTTTTTTTTTTTACTGATGTTGCGAACAGAAACTACACGAAGTTCAGAATCACTCAACTCCTTATACTCCGTCCACTTTGCCTGTATCGAGTAGCGCTATCATCGACCTCTCTGCATCTTAATATTTCGGCGTTCAACATCGGTCATTACAAACACATCGTTTACGCGTGTATGCTTACGGACAGGTGTCCGGATATTTCTGATTAGATAATATTTAATAGACAGAGATCCCTGTTAAAGGCGACCACTTCGTGACGGTTGTGTTTATATGTTTGAGGCGAAAATCAATTATGTACTACGAGCGTCGCCGGCTGACACGGGTATTCTGATATCGCCTTTACACCTAAGTCTTAAATTCGAGCGCAGTGTTCCCATCATAATGTTTTTACCGTTGGACTTCAAGTGGTGACCCTGCCGAAATGAATCCGTCACATGTAGCCTTCAATTTCAAACGAATACGGTATACCGTAAACCGTTTTTAGGTAAGTTAAAGGGGTTTGGAATAATGCTGGCTGTGCGTAGTGTCTTAAAACTTATTTTCACAAGTAGTCTGAAGTGTTTATTTTCGTAGATAAGCATTGTGGACGCGCGTTTACTGGTCTCTGAGGAAAAAAAAACGTAGCTCCGAACACGCTGTACGTAGTTCGAGCACCAGTCAGGCGGCCGTCTTAAGTCAAAAATTACATATTTCGTACCTCATAACTTTCTTCGATTATTTTCAAATAGTGCTTGTATGGCTTATGTAAAACTAAAATAATTCGGAATTGATATTAGGCTTATATCAATAATACTAATCTTATGATTCATGCTGAGTTAAAGGAATACATTAATATTCATTAAAGTAGTGATTATCGATTATTTTTAATATATTAAGATTTAATTTTTGCCACGTTGCAACGAAATAAGTGTGTTATAAGCAACCCAAAAGATAACTGTAATTACAAACAGAAATCTTTATCCAAAGCCCATTATAACTGAGCCCGTTTTTCAGCTTTTAGTCAAAGATGAACAATATTTACACAAACGTGGTATTTATAATTCAGCGTATTTGTAGTTATATAAAATAATAAACTTAATTAAGAATTTTGAAGAAATATACGTATTCAGAACAGATGTTGACGTAATTGCCTGAAATGCCAGTTACTACGCTTTCGTTACTACGAAAAACATTAAATCTACTTGCAATAAAATACTTTATTTGCTTAAAAGAACTCTGAGCTATTTTCAGCGAACCGGAATCAATGCTGAATATTGTCGTGATAATTTTTGAGGCACTGAAACTCTGCAAAACTTCTGACAACCAAGTAGGTCGAACACAGGAAAGACGTTGACGTACTTTAGTTGCTTTAAAAATACATGAGTTTTTGAGGGAGGGTGATTACTGGCAAGAATAATCCCACAAGGATAAGCCTTACTATTTGGCTATCTGCCCGACTAAGTAAGCGTTAAGTGCAACCATTAATCATGGACAAATAGAAAAAGCTGCCCGGCTGTCTGTTGAGGGGTTATCTGAAGAGGTCATTGTTGGAAACCCCGCTGAATAATTTCCAAAGTGTCCCACGACTGCAGTACACACAGCTAGACATAAATTTCACGTTCTGAATGCAGAGGTCGTCAGTGGGACATTGTGAAAACATCTGAATGCATCGGCATTGGTTCTGGAGACGAGGAGGGCACATAATTCTCGGAGTGAAAGAGTGGTCGATTGGTTTTGGTGAGTGATAAATGTGTGAGGACAATACACGAAGAACTTTATCTGCTTCTGCTTGGGATTACACTCAAGTTTAAATAAGTCCTGTGTGATATGTTGCAGATTCATAAACGGCTAAGGAAATATAAAACAATATCAGTCCAGTATATTCAAAAATAAATATACTGTAAGATTCCAAACCCCTAAAAAACGATTATTGGTAGCGCGAATATTTATGCGGGATATTGCATAGAGTTTTGATGAGATGCTGTGTACAACAATGTTAACAAATGTTATTTGGTGTAGTAAAATGTAAGCTCAGTGTTAAGTTCGCTACTAAACGTTATGTACATACTGCTTAAAAGCGTTTACAGCAGATTCCAAAGTAGGTAAATATCAGTAAACATCATACTTGTCAGCTTTGCGATACTGAGCCGAGGCCTTTTTTAATTCGATTTACATGATATTATTTATCAAATATACTAAATAGCCTAGCCTAGTCTGAAAACTAAATGAGGTCTGTAATGGAAGCCCTGATCAATCATACCGTATTAGCCAAGATTTGTATATTGAAATGGCAAATAAGAAATGAGAGCACGTTTATGAGAGAGTGTGTGAAAAATAGTCAGAAATGCTTCATACAAAGTAAAGTCAGTGTTGATCTGTTTTTTTATATAATATTCTGTATTATCCCGAGGTTAAGATTGTGGAAACGTATATTTCTTTCGTCTACAGAACTAGACAACGTCTGACTTTTTGTCAAAGGTCACGTTGAAAGTTTGTTATTTATATTTACTTATTTATTTATTTATATATAAACATTATACGTATATGTGCTACACACTTATCTGTAATTTGCCATCAACTGCACGTAGTGATCTTACCTTGCTCAAACTGTAGGCCCTACACGGTTTTTCGTTCAGTGCAAATTAATTAACATCGCCAAGTGTAAGTCAATGGCAAAGAACTTGGTGGCGTGGCGTGTATACTAATTGAATGTGAAACTTTTACGTTTAGACAATTCCCTCACGTTAACGAGAATACGACATGGTACTCTGATTGTGATGAGATATTTTTCTTCAAAATATTTTGCTGGTTGGTAGTAAAATTTACTTTGAATACTTCTAAAAAAATAACGTATATTTTACCAAATTTTTGTTACATTTGATATTACATTGTATATTTTAGCTTACTTGCGTATTAGCTGTCAAGCGTAACAATTTATTTCGTATTTTAAATTTTAAATTTAGTTAACTAGTAAGTTATGTCCTTTGTCACATAATCGCAGTACCCCTTGCCAGAAAATCAATGGTCAATACGAACAAGCGCATCATAAATTACCATCGCACTACGAACATACCATGACAAAAACTACTTGTGAGTACAATAAATATGAATAATTACATATGAAAGTGTGACGTAAAACGTTGCAAAGTCAAATTTCGCCCCAATGTTATAAAAGTAAGTTAAAAAAAAAACTTTAAATAATTGCTAGTTGGCTATCCAGTGCATTTTGTGTCCAGGAAGGAAAATAACATTAATAGTAATACAATTACCTTGAGCTAGATCATTTATCTCTCAGGTCTTCCAAAAATTAAAGGGGTAGTGGTACGTTTTACGAAAATTGCGTAAGTTTAAAGAAAGAAGCAGTAAAAAATAATATGTTTAAAAAAATTCTGCTCATTTTAAAACAAACGATTGCTTGCTTGAGAACATGGATATTATTGGAGGGTAGCAAACACACAATTTTTCAGGTCCCTACTAATTTCTATTATTGTAAAAATTAATGGGAAACCGACGATATACTTATTTTCTTCGATAAGCTATTTTAGTGAGAAATTCATATCACCAAGCAACAACACAAACCTGCTGTTATAGTTTTGAAATTGCAGCGAAAAACACATGAGCTAATTTTTTACAATCAAACATTTTTTCAACCGTCTTCATTCGTTGACTGCTCGTTGACACTGCAAGAAGGAGGGAAGAAAGGACCTGGACGTTAGAATCTACTATCTTATAGATACCCAAGCCCACTTATTCGTTCATTGTCTGTTGTTCCATTGAGTAGCAGCTGGTGCACAAATGGTCGGGGCTTGAATATACACAGGATAGTGCATTCTAACATGAAGGTAACTGACCTGGGGGTTTTTCCTTTCATTCCGTCATCTTTACTAATATATCATGATTAGAGACATGCAAAATTCGCGTTATCATTTGGAGCAGACTAAACTTCACTTTCCTATACATAACAGAGCACAATCTGCGATTCAACTGGCCAAGAACTTTTACGTGTTGTCACTTACGTATGTTACGTCTTTACAGAGATTGGCCTCCCTTCCGGTAAGCATTCTCCGCGGATAGTCACGACAATATCGGCCAGCGGGAGACGTCGAACGAACCTACAGTCACTTGGAGTCTAGTCAGCTGTCAGGAAATAACGCGAATTTTGCATGTCTCTAATCATGATTGATCATGCATTTAATGGTACTTTAATTATTGGCTCAGCGCTCTCAAGAAAATGCTAAACAATTCAAGTTGCAGTTGAGAAAGTGACACGAACCTAAAGTTGTTTGAATTTAAGCTTGTGCCGAAGAGAAAACGCAAATTGTTCAAGTCCCAACGAATGAGATTTAATTCTGTTCACTGAAAGAATGTCTGTTTGAAATAGTTTCACATATTGTAAGATGGAGGTGGAGCAGTACCTACGAGTGACAGAATAGTGGTAAAACATTTGCCTCGTATCCGGTTCGACCCGGGCTAGAATCTCGGTTCAGCCATTCCGATTTCTGTTGTACAAGGTTTTCCGAAATAGTGTTGGAAATAAATATACTCGCAAAGAGTAATATGTACTTATTGTATTTTCTATATCTATGGTCATTGATAAAACAAACGGTGGTTCATATTATGTATAAAATATATGTATGGATTAAGGTAATAAAGAAGTTCTAAAAGATATAATATTATTTAATACGTGACAACAGGTTATGGGTCCAGCACAAAGAAAGTTAGCACTATTTATTTGATTACATATTTTTTTATGTGTATAACTATGAACAGCTATCACATTGACTCATTAAAAAGGGATAATTATGACACATGGAAATTACAAGCACAGGCACTTCTAATTAGGAATGGTTTTTTGGAAATATGTATCTGGAGAAATTTCAAAACCAGAAGGTAATAAAACTGAGATATCAAAATGGGTTCAACAAGATTTAATTGTCAAATCTGAATTGATTTTAATGATATCTCCTGCTGAATTGAAACAAACCAAATACTGTACTACTTCTAAAGAACTGTGGGATACCTTAAGTAAAATTTTTGAGAGTAAGTGTCCTGCACGTAAAGCTACTTTATTAAAACAATTAATCATACACAAAATGAAAGAAAATGATGATGTACGAGATCATTTAAACAAATTCACTGATATTGCTGATAAACTTTCTGAAATGGATGTTAACATTAATGATAATTTATTAAGCATTATTATATTATATTCATTACCTTCTACACACAAAAATTTTCGCATAGCTATTGAATCAAGGGATGAGTTACCAAGTTTTGATGCCTTGAAAATTAAAATTCTAGAGGAAAGTGAAGCGCGTAGCAAAGCTACTCCTCTGACAGAGGAAACGGTGTATCTGAGTAAAAATCGTAATCATAAACTCAATTACTCATATGACACATTTAGCAACAATGATAACAAAAAACAACCAGAATTTAAGGGCAGATGTGACAAATGTAATCATGTTGGTCACTATGCAAGAAACTGTCATGCAAAAATGGATAATTCATCGTTCATAGCTGAACAATGTTTATCATCCAATTTAAACACAAACAAATCGTTTTGGTGTCTAGATATTGGATGTACTTCACACATGTGCGCTGATAAGACAAGATTTCTTGAACTAAATTAAAAACCTGAAGAAAATATCATAAATTTAGCCTCTCAAGAAGGAACTGCTAAAATTGAAGGTTACGGTTGTGTTTGTCTAAAATTCAATAAAGATGAGTCTACAATTAATTTAACAAACACATTATATGTACCCAGCCTAAGAACTAATCTAATGTCTGTAACCAAAATAACTAATAATGGTTTCAATGTTTTCTTCACCACAAACATCGCTAAAATTATGGACAATAATGGAAATGTTATTCTAAGAGCTCGAAAATCTGAAAATGGTCTATATGTCCTCTCAGATGACCATTACAAAATAGTCAGTGAAATATGTAATTTTTCTTCTAATGATGACATTATGACTTGGCACAAAAAATTAGGTCATTTAAATGAAAATTATATGAAGTTGGCACCTAAAAATAATATATTGACTGGACTGTCCTTCAAAGCTTATAATAAATTGGAAAACTGTGAAACATGTATTCAAGGCAAGTTTTCTAGATTACCATTCAAAACAAATGAGTCCCCAAAGTCTTTAAAACTTTTGGAAATAATACACTCAGATGTACAGTATGTGGCTCTTCAAATCCAATCTCCAGGGGGAGCTAGATACTTTGTAACGTTTATCGACGAATATTCAAGATACACCAAAGTGTATTTTTTAAAACAAAAGAATGAAGTTTTAGAAAATTTCAAAATTTTCAAGAATGAAGTCGAAAACTCCACTGGAAAAAGGATTAAAAATCTACAAAGTGATAACGGACGAGCTGAATATTGCAACAAAGAATTTGACAGATACCTAGTTGAGTGTGGGATTAAAAAAAAGATTGTCAGCTCCATACACACCCCAGCAAAATGGTCTTGCAGAAAGAAAAAATCGTACAATCTTAGAAAAGGGAAGATTTCTTTTAGAAGCAAAGTTACTTACCATGTTTTGGGCTGAAGCCATCAACACAGCAAATTACCTAATAAATCGATGCCCATCTCGAAGTCTAAATGGTGAGACACCATTCAAATTTTGGTTAGGTCATTAACCATCTAGTCAACATGTACATGTGTTTGGTGCAAAATCATTGAACACAAATTCTAATAAAGGAAAATTTACATCAAGAACTGAAGAAGGGATATTCATGGGTTATTCAGAAACATCAAAAGCATTTAGAATATGGATACCTTCTATGAATAAGATCATCATTAGCTGAAATGTCAAGATATAAGATGATAAATTTGGCCACAAATACTATATGAACGAAAGAAACATCAATATTTTGGAAGAAAACAAAAATTAAGATAAAGAAAGAGAAGAGAATCAATATAAAATCGATAGACAAGTTATCACTACAAAAACAATTCATTCAGTACTTGAAGGAAACATAAATGAAAATGACACAAACATACAAAACACTGATAAATCAAATAAAAACAAATCTATAGAAACAGAAATACATGATGAATCAAATGCACATAAAGAAACATGTATGGATGAAAAACCAGAAACCTTGAGATCGACGTAAAAGAATACCACCATCTTGGACTGAAGACTTTGAAATGTCATATCTTTGTAATGAAAATAATCAATATCAACACGAAAATGAAATCGAATGGCATGATGCAATTAAAATTAGATTAAAGCTCACGTAAAAAATGGAACTTGGATTTTGGTTGACAAAAAGGGTACTGAAAATTTAATAAGCTGTAGACTAGTACTCAAGAACAAAATTAATTCAGATGGAATATTAGAGAGAAAAAAGGCTCGTTTAGTTGCTCGTGGTTTTACTCAACGCCCAAATATTGATTTTTTGGAAACATTGCTCCTGTGGCAAAATTGAGCTCCATCAGACTCATATTGGGACTTTCAGTTGAAGAAAATCCGAAGTTAAACCAACTTGATGTATCAACCGCTTTTCTTAATGGAGATTTAGATGAACGTATCTACATGGAATCACCACACAACCTAAAAAATTTTCTTCATGATATAATAATTGACGAAAGTAAGAATGAAAATCAAGATTTATTTGTTAAATCAAAAGGGACGTTAAAAGCTTTAACAGAAGGAAAAGGAGAGAAAATATGCCTCTTAAAAAAGGCTTTATATGGACTGAAACAAGCTGGAAGACAATGGTTTACAAAATTAGATTTAACATTGAAAAATCTTGGGTTTATTCCTTCGACAGCTGATCCATGTGTATACATCTTGTTAAAAAAACGAAGAAAAAACAATAATAGAAGTTTATGTTGACGATATTATTATTGCAGCTTCAAATCTTACTTGTTTAAATCAAACAAAACAAGAATTGATGAAAAAGTTTGAAATGAGAGATTTAGGAGATTTAAGCTACTGCCTTGGAATGGAATTTTCTCAAAGTCAAGGAGTCATCACTGTAAATCAACACAAATTCGTTAATGATATTATGATCAAATTCAACATGGAACATTGCAAAAGTGTCAAAACTCCAATGGAACCTGGTTTAAAACTAGAAAAGGTAAAATCTGAAGAACATAGTAAACTACCATACCAAAATTTAATTGGATCATTAATGAATCTATCTGTTGCAACACGTCCAGACATAGCTTATGCGGTCAGCAAATTTAAGTCAATTCAATACTTGTTTCGGATATGAACATTGGATTGCGGCAAAGCGAATTCTCCGATATCTACAAGGTACTAGAAATGTATGTCTGGTATATCACAAAAATGGACATCCTCTAATTGGACTGACGGATGCAGATTGGGCTGCGTGCCCAATCGATCGTAAATCATACACAGGATATTGTTTCAAATATGCAGGAGCTGCAATCAGTTGGCAATCTAAAAAACAAAAAACAGTTGCACTCTCAACAGCGGAAGCAGAGTATATGGCCTTGACAGAAGCTGCCAAAGAAGCAATACATATAATACAACTGATAAATGACATGGATATAACTCAAAATAAGGTGATCATCTTCAATGATAATCAAGCAGCACAAAGTCTATCAATAAATCCAATAATCAATTCAAAATCGAAACATATCGCCATAAAAGAACACTTTATAAGGGAAGTAATTCAGAGAGGCGATATTGAAGTAAAATACAAGAAAAGTGAAGACATGGAAGCAGATATATTCACAAAAGCCTTAAGTGGCACTTAACATGAAAATTTGGTTAAGTGCCTGGGACTTTTCAACTCTTCTGCTCGTCAGGGAGAGTGTTGGAAATAAATATACTCGCAAAGAGTAATATGTACTTATTGTATTTTCTATGTCTATGGTCGTTGATAAAACAAACGGTGGTTCAAATTATGTATAAAATATTAAATGTATGGATTAAAGTAATAAAGAAGTTCTAAAAGATATAATATTATTTAATACGTGACAACAAATAGTTCTAGGCGAATAATGTGACTGTTATACAGTCACCGGCTGATTATTTTCCTTTTTACTCATGAATCTCAATTAGCCCGAAACTGCTCGAAGGTACGCACTGAAAGGAAAGTAACATTATAGGAACAATACTTTTATTAAATTTTGGACAACTGTCGAGTGATATTTTCATCATTGTTCCTACCACAATCTGTTCTGTAGAAGTAACCTACAACACTTTATCTTTCAAAGTGTGAAGGAGTCAACAAATAAATAATATTAAATAAAAAATCATACACCACGTTTTTAAAACTGACTAAATAGTTAGTATACAATAATTTACCTTATTAAAATTATTGTAAGATTGAAAACAAACAAAAAAAATCGTGAGGCGCATGCAACATACAATAGTAAGGAGTGTAGAGAATAACTGTCGTTGAGAAAACTCGCTATTTTTTGTTAATCTTACAAGTATTCTCTTAGGAGAAATTATTTAGTTTTGTAAAAGTGGTATGTTAAAAATATATATAGCTACTTTTTTTTTTCCTTCTGTGTGAAAAATTTTGCAGTAATATGTTTTAAAACATGGTATATAAAAACAATTTTTGTAACAATTATGTTTATTTTTTTTCCTGATATTGTTATTCATTTCTGAGCTATGTTTAAAGTTTCAAATCTGTAGCTCATCGAGAAGTTAGTTTAAAATATATTTCAAAATGTGTACCAAACAGACAAAAGAGAAAGCAAATATAAACGTGTTAATAATGTGTATTGCTTTGTAAGGTACTTAGTTTTCACATCCACGTAAAAGTCCACAAAATGTAGCGCAGTACAACATTAGCAGCGTTGCCATCTATTAAGGTTATGATATACATATTTCTTATTGTTTAAGGTAATTTGTGCATGAAAAACAGAAAGCGAGTTAAACTTCACAAGTTTCCTCTCAGTGTGGGTCCTGTGGTTGTCCGTTTGAAGTTACATGTCCTGACAACTAATTTGGTAGCTGCAACTATTCCTGAGGCATTCGAGAAACACACGCACACTTTTAGTACCCCGCTGTAACACACTTGTTTAGTGTCGCATCATAATCAAAGCGAGAGAGGATGTAAATAAAATTAATTAGGGCTTGGAGCTCTTTATAGGACTAATGCTTCCTTTCAGTTGTTGCGTAGAGTTTAACGATGTCTTGTAACAAAATTTTTAAATGTAGTGATCAAGTTATTTTATTGTTATTTCATAATCTCCGAAAATATTTTATCCATAATGTTAATAAGAAATACATTAATTAAATACCCTCACATTCGTAGTTGCCATAAAAGAAATGTTCTAGTGAGGTTTATTTCAAAGAAATTCATTTATAAAAATATGTATTTATTATGCACAGCGTATACATTATGAGATGTGATAATAAATTAATTTGGCACTGTACCGAACATTAACAACAAAATATATAGCACTTTAGTTACCGCAAATCTGCCCAGGAAAAATTTTAATTACTTATTAAATTTTAGTAAAACTTCAGAGGGTCAAACATTGTCAGGATCAGTTGCTTCAATATGTAAAATAAGGCACTCTTTTAAGCTTGGCATCGAAGTTATAAACTGTAGTACAATACATGAAGTTCTCTCAGCCATTGTTTGGGTTATAAAGAGTGAAGTGCTGAGTTTTCAGTGACAGCGAGTTAACTCGTATTTTTAATGAACAATTTTATAGCATCAGATATTTCAATGGCTTATGAAACCAGAGGAACGTTCTTGAAAACCGCCAAGAATCATTAAGTATGCGCAACCTAGCGAGCCACGAAATTGCAAAAGTTTTGAACTATAAAGTTTGTAGTTGTCTGAGCTTGTTCTTGAAAACACAAGACGGTAGAATAAAACCTACGGCATGCTTCAGCTACTGCACCTCTGTGTTGTACGATATTCTTGCTAAACATCCATCCTTGTCAACTGACAAACGCGAATTCTTTAGTCGGAAAGACGAACATTCTAAAGAAAAGGATACCTTTTCACTTAAAGCAAGTGTGTATTTTACTTTATCTACGTTACATCAGTTACTAAAAAAGTTTCTGTTAACGAACATATAAATATGTTTCGATTTAAACACTTACTTTTAGTAAAAGCTGTACTTTAAAACCAGACAATCGTAAAGTCACATTATTTCAACTTAACAAGAGAGCCGAAAACTTAAAAGACTGATAATATTACGTGGTTGGAAAGTTAGTATTTAGTTCAGCTTGCAGAAATTGTTAACATCAAACATATGTATGATTTTTCCAAACGTTAGTTAAGTAATAACATACCTATTAAGTTGAATAACATTTTTTTTTCTGGTTAAAAAATGTTAGAACTTAAAGCTCCTATAATCCCAGTAAATTATGAAAGGACAGTTTTCAATAGATATACACTGTTATGGGTTAATGAGAAATCAGATTCTAAGTGCATTACTCTAATGTCATGAATAACATTATTTTTGGAGTAATGTATTTCTGTACCACAATGCCACACGAACGTAACACATTTTTTTCAAAATTAGTTTATATCCGTGTTTATGCATTTGAAGAGTTAAACTAACATTCCTCACTTAATTTGTTGAAAATTGGGTATTGTTTAAACGATTTGATAGATTTCATATGCTACTAGAAGAAATCGCGATAAAATATGTTGCCCCTCTATAACGATTCAATTCAAAAAATTAGATACTCATTTTAGATGTTCTTTGAATTATTTGATTCTTAAAGACATCAATATATCGTAGTTATTTGGCATCAATAGAAATTATATTCACAACCATTTGGTTTGCAGCCAATTGTAATATTTCATAAATATTTCTTAGAAACCTAGAAAGGTAAGATATGCATCTCCATTAAAAAACAATTATTAGTAAAGAGACAGTAAACAAATTACTGCCGTAGCAATATTGAACTATGAGATTACTAAACAAGAAATTTATGCCGCATAACTAACAGAGCAGTTACGAACTAAGTTGTAAGGTGGTAGAACTGTTTATATTGTTTCTATGTTACCGTCGCACGATAATGGTTACAGTAAATTCTGGAAATCGGGTAATACATTTTGTTATAAGCGGCGTCGTGTAAACAGAATACGTGGTAACTTTAAAGGGCACTGAGCGGCTGAATTTTTATAGCAAAGTAACTGTAAAGCGTATTCCTCAGTACGGCGTGAGAATGAGAGCAGTTTTAAAGTTGCGTATAGTTGGAATTAGAGACGAAAATGTCGCGGGTACATTGATCTGTAAGCTTGACTACGCGTGTATGGGATGCTGCGGATAAACTTTGGTTTCGTAAATAAAGAGTGTGTTGTGGGGCACAAAAATAAGTTGTGTGAACGTAGAGCCATGAGACTTCGGTAATTGGTTTCGGAACTGTAGCTTCCGCGTTATTTGCTGAGTTGCTGTCCGCGCAACTATCTTTCTGTCTACCGTGTGTCCTCTCCTGCTGGCTGTTGGAATGTGCGGCGAAGCTGAATTCTGGTAACCGGCTTTAAAGGCCCTCCCCAGGTAGGCTGTGTTTGTGTGTGAGAGGCAGAAAATTGAGTGCTAAGCCACACAGCTGGCATGCAGTGCTTTACAATTCTCATTTTTCCTATGGAAGTTTAAACGGTGACCAAATTATTTTATTTGTAGGCAGTGTGCTTCGAAGTCTAAGGCTCATTTTAATGTATTAATAATAATAATAATAATAATAATACATCGTCTATATTTTAACTGTGGCGAAGTTCAGGCGTTGTCGCCTTCTCTTACACTTAACCACCAACCGAAGGAATAAATTACACCTAAAATTGCATGTGTAAAACATTTTGATTTGTTGTGTTAATACACACGGATGCCTTTAGTACTTCTAACATGATAAGAGAGAAAAATAAGAAATGGTAAATAACAGTATGCATCTAAGGGAAAAAATACAAAATAATAAAACCAATAATTTTAAAACGCTATGATCAAGTAAACTACATCTAACATCAACTATTATTAAAATACATACATATTTGTATAATACACATATATTTACGCATATACATACACACATGTATATAGTCATACACATATATACATGTAAACAACACATTGAATTATAATCAGTAATAAGTCAAGCACACATACACATATTCTTACATAAATACAACGCAAACGAGTTCACACACTCACACATGTAGATTTACTCGGTTACGAATATAAACGGTCGCAAATTTAATTTCGTTGTGTTGAGTATATAGTTGTGTTCTTCGAATCCGGTGGTTGTTTTGCCAGATACAGCAGTCTGTAAAAACCATATTTGGCTAATTTGAGGGACCCAAAAAATGATGATTCTAATAAACGTAGCAAATTTTTTCAACTTAAGCGTCATAGTTTCAAGTGTACGTTCTTTTCATAGATAAAGAAATATAATGCGCGGTAAATAGTTTCGTTAAAAGACTAACAGTCATAACTCGCTGCACGCATTTGAAGGAGTCCGTTAAATGTGTTCGCCTGCCCAGCACCCGAACTCTGTGCAGAGATTCACCCGATAGACGTTTATTAGAAAACTGTTAAATGTAGGGTAGTGACGTCTGCTTAAGAATAGCATTCAAAGATCGCAACAATGAGAGTATACCCATTCCAGGTCTTCCGGTAATCATAAAGTATTGATACCTCGCGGCTAAAAATTGTGAAAGCGGTGTTGCAGTTCCGTTTCAAGCCCGAGACCCGAGACTCTTGGTGCTGTATAAACCTTATCTTTAAAATTACAGCAAGCCTTCACCGAAAATACTTGCACCTAGAAGGCAGAATCAGGCGTAATGCTCGTTCGGTGTCATCCTTACCACTTCCGCACGTTTAGACCACGAACGAGCAAAATACGTCCACCCCGCAGTCAGTCACCTCAAGGCCATACTAGGTAGGTTTTTTAATTGTTGCAAAAAAACAAAACTCTTTTAACTGAAGGTTTTGAAAAAAGTAGTCAAGACGAAATCAGCCTTACCATTCACAATTATATATAGGTGTTGTTATTTTGCAAAATAATTCACCGTTCGTTCAGAAAAACTTATTTTTCTTGGTTTTGGCTTATTTTCATACCAAATTGCTGATAATCTGGGTGCAAAAATCTGAAATACGGTGAGGTTTATTGCTTCCAAAAAAATTATATATTTGTGATAAAATAAAGTAGGGATACTTGAATTTAAAGTTATGTTGATTTACGTTTTTTTTTTTTTTTTTCATAATCACTTTAAAACTACCAGCCGTTGAGTTAAGTGAGTGTAAGAGAAGTGTATGTATGCGCAAAATAGTGCACTGCTTCGAAAAGCATTTGTGGTTCACGTCCTGGCTCCTTCTGTGAGTTCTCTGGTTCATTCCTAGCGGGTTTAAAACTCCAGTGGATGTGGAGTTTATCCTACACGTCATTGTATTATGCTCCCAACTTACTGGGCTTCTACCCTGGCCAGTACCATACTCCTGTAATGAGATGTTGATGCGAATGTATAGCCTCTCCCACTCAAGTTCATCTTGACCTCCTCGTTGGTCAGCGCTGAAAACACTGACCTTCCGCGAAGCGGCTAAAGGAGCAAAGACGAAGACAGGGTTTGTGAGGGCCTCCTGGTGGACTTGGGATCATCCACTTGTGATGGCGGGAAGAGGAATTCGTAACTGGCTTCTAAATATCAGTTTCCTCGGCAATCTGCGTACTTACTAAATCGCATGTCCCAACTTGGTCAGTTGACTAATATCGAGGGTTGGTGATTTCGCGAAAGAGTTCTGGAGCCCTGTAGAGTCATCATGTTCTCTGGTGAAATCCAAGAAGCAGAATATCTTGTTTGTGCTCCAGAGAAGGGCGTACAAACCCCATCAGCTTCGTGTTATGCTGGTCAAAGGTCAGATTGAGTGAAAGTGGTTGAAACCGTGGCTTAGGAGAATTTCTGGAGGAATGTCAAGTGTTGACAGTTCTGTCTACTTCTCGATGTTTCCAAAGATCCTAGTACTATTGGTTCCATGACAATGGAACGGCTGTGATCACCCTCGAGTGTGTATGCTGACCTGAATTTTCGGCCTCCAGAAAAGTGATGTCTTGTCCGTCTTCCTGGTAGCCTGAAAAGAACGTATCTCATTCTGGCGGTTGCATTCAACTGCTTTTGAAGACTTTGCGCAATAATGTGAGTTCTATCAACCTTGTGAGCCCAAGTATGCAATATGTTACTTCTATTTTGTTCCTCTAAGCATTCCGATGGACGTTAAATAAGACAAGAGCCAGTGATTTTAGATGAAAAGAATTTTGAAACAAATAGTTTCAACGCCTTACGTGCATATCTGCAGCTCTGATTCAAGAAAACCGGCGCCTTGCCTTCGTGTAGAGAAGTCGCTCATTTGACTGTGCCAGTTAGAACAAGGTACACTGTGACACCACACATCTGTGATTGGGTAGAACCTCTAGAAGCTGAGAGTTAACACAACCAATCACTGACCATGACGCAGAGCTGCAGATATGCTCATAAGGTATTGAAATAAATTGTTGCAAAATTCTTTTCACAAAAATCAATGGCTCTAAATAAGGTGTATTCAAAGTGGACAGAGATATTCAGAAAGGACCAATCCACTGTTCACTAACACTGAAATATCCAAAGTCAATGTTTACTGTGTGTATCTAAACCTTGTATAAACATTTTTTTTTTGCTTTAATTTTTTTCTAATGTTGGCTACTTGTACTTTTTTCTAGTTCATATTTCGGACCTTCTTATTTTGCTTGGTATTACCATCTCAAAATAAATTGGTCTGTGGTTTTTTTTTCTGTTTAACTCCATCCAATTACAAGTGACACAGACATACAGAGGGTGGAATCCAAGCAGTTACGGTACCTAAAAGAATTCGCTAATTTTACAGACCTCGATGTATTATGTACTTCCACGAACTACATCACATAGGAAGCTTTGTAACTGAAGTTAATATGCAACGTTAATTCTTAACTAAGGCGTACTGTGGAAACGTCTTACAGTGCCGTTGCAGATTGTGGTGTTCTGTTGAGATGTATTTGAACCTTTGTACTCTTCGAACGTGTTTTAGAACTCAATTTACGTGTAAGAGAGAGAAAGAGAGCTTTCCTTCCCGAAGGAGTGTAAATAACAGTAAAACGGTGCACGTGAAGGAACGTGGGGTGAGCAGTTATCGGAAAACCTTGAGATATCAGACGCGATCTTCTGTGTCCGCTAGCTCACAAAAGCTGCGCCGTCTGTATCGGGTACTGCAGCATCACAAAGGAAACCCATATAAGATATTGGCGACTGAAAAGGGAAAAGATTTGGACGTGATCGAATCATCGAAGCTGTACCACACCTGCTACGCCTGCATGCGGTGCTTTAGCGCAGGAGGGATTGACCTTTCGTTTTGGGTTCCAAGTCGAGATTCCTGTCTTTCCAGTTCCCGATTGTTGCACTGGGAAAAGTGGTGAACATTTATTTTGGTTGACTGGGTTTTTCCGGGTTACTCCCGTTTCTTTCACCTCGCTCCACCCTCCCGAGCACTCTAACTCACCAAATCCCTCCAGATATCACTTATTCAGTTTTTGTGTCCACACAAAAATAATTTAAAATATTTTCATTCGTGCATTTACTACCATCCTACGTTTGACAATACAATATTTCCAAGGCTTGTCAAATGTACTATAGCATAGCCGTCTTTAGTAGAAGGTCGTGGCCTTAAATCTGGCAACCCTGCTAGGAAGGGTCATTTTAACACTTTTACTGTCCCGCCAATGGCAGTGGCTTCCCCTGATTCGCCAGTGTGTAGGGCAGAACAACGAATCAGGTACAGCTATTGCTTTTAGAGAACTAAAAGAAGTGTTAAATGACCCTTGTGTGCTGGGTTGTCAGATCTAAGGCCGCGGCCTTCTACTAAAGATGGTGATGACTATAGTGATATATACAACACAAATAACATTTAAAAATAAATACACATAAAAACATATTAAAGTATTACAGTTTTAAATTATCGTACACAAATTACACATAGACTCAATACAGTCATAGAAAAGATAGCCCATATTAAAATAATTAATTAATAATGGGAGCAAGTACATAAATGAAATTTCTTATGATCTACACAACCACTTACGTTGAACTTAAATATCAAGAACTTCATTAAATGAATATGTAGCTGACCTTAGTAAGTAATATTTAAAATATTTCTTAAATGTCTTAAATGAACGGGATTCTATAATTTCTGCAGAATATTGCGGATGTTGACTTGAGTCAGCGTGTTTTTATTCCAGGCACAAACGATTCCTCTGCCCACACCTTCCGTCGTTGTTCCTCATTCACCTCGTCTCATTTACTATAAGTACTCAAGACTCCACTGTTAAGCGCTGAATAAAATATCTACACATTGAATGTTTCTGCTTTAGTCTAAATTAATAAATATCGTATGAAGTTGCAGATTCTTGACTGGGAGGCCGTAGGCTACTGCAAGCCCCAGAGAGCGACATGAAACGTGTGTCTACAACAGAGAAGTGCCGGAATGGAAAGGGTGGGGCAAAAGGGAAATCCCCGAGAAAACCCACCGATCAGCGGCTTCGCCCAGAACAATTCCCATGTTCGCAAATTCGGGGAACAAACCCGTCTGGAACCGGATCACCTTGGTACGAGATGAGTACTTGAACCACTGTACCAAGTGCGGCCCCGCAGCAACTCTTGCTTTCAACATATTACTGTTAAGCGCTCACTTTTGAAGTCCTAGTTATTGTTTTTGACAAATTTGTGTATTTCCACCACTTTTCAGCACAAATATAACAATGTAATAATAAACGCAGTTTATGTATTTCGGCTTGAACAAAAGTTAACTGTTTAGAATCCAATAAATGTGTTTTTATTTGTTAATATTCACAAGGAAATCTTTATAAGAGCGCACAATTCCGTGAACAGTCTATGTAACTCTTACTGAAGTGTAAAATAATTTGAGTTGAGATTCTTTACCATATACAGGAAGCGAATTATACTTATTGCCAAGACTACGGCGAGTAAAAAATTAATATCGTGTAATATTCTTCATTGGGCAAGTTATGGCTAGTTTTAAAACAAATATAAATTACATAACGTGTAAGTACCTCTGCTGCTTCAAAGCCTGCATTCACAATCGTAAATCTTTTTCGTATCAAGGTTATAGAACTACGAACTATAAGTTTTCGGTAAGTCCTACTGGATCTACCACTGATAAAAAGAACTGCGGATGAAAATGCAAAACGTACACCTCTGAGACTGCGACCTACCTATGTTTCTTCAGCCTTAGCCGTCGACGAAGGCCGACATAAAATAAATCGGCTGACAATTCCGTACAGTGTTGCGTCGGCGTTTATGCTTCTTTCCTTCTCTTCGCCGACAGTGTTAATTACAGAGGTGTGCAGACAGGATAAATACACGCGGAGCAGGGGAGAGATCTCCGTGGCGCGAGAAGGGGTCGCGAAGCTGAGCTGTCTCTAGGGGCTGGGCCCCATTCACCCTTAACGGCCCGCCTGGGGGTGATGCTGTGAGGGAGAGGTAGTTGGGCAGATCAATCCCACACGGTCGTGCACATGTGCCTCAAGGTCCACGCCGATGACACTCTAGTCCACACAGGCGTCGCGACCCGCAATCCACCCACCTCTTCGCGCCTGCATCACTCGATTACGTTTACAACCGCCTCCCCCTGTACACCCTACCCTTTCCACCTTTCAACCTCCGTTCGTCGCCGCAAATACCTTCACCAGTTCTGCTGCACTTTATCTGCCTCCAACTCTATTTTCACCCCGCGCCCCTCTGAAGGTCTTGAACTGACGCGAACTCTAAGGCCGGATTTACACATTGATCCAAATATATTGGGCCAATCTTGGAAGAAGGAAAAATTCCAACAGCCAGAAATACCCAGTCGTCATTCACGCACTGGTCTTATTCATGCCTAGCCTATCGTGTCGTCAATATTGAGCTAAGACAATGGGGGATGGAATAAATGTGGCAGTTGCTGCAATAACTTTCATGCTGTGAAAAAAACATTATTCTTTCGCTTGCATACGTTGCTGTATTTATATTCGTATGTAATTTGTGTTGAGGGTCCTACAAAAACTTTCACTTTAATATAGCTATATGAACTCAAAAACTTTTTAACGCTTCAAATAATATTTAGTTCCCGCTCTAACTTCAAAAAACGAAAAACACTGAACACCAAAGCCTGTAGCAATATGTAGAAGAAGGAGCAGTTAACGCCCAAGTATACGTTAATTCCTATGATAGTTGGCCGCAAAGTCAATAATGAATGGCCAATGCTTCCATCACGTAGCAAACTTTCCAAGATATAACAAGAACCAGTTACACGTTGGACGATTCCTTCCAAGGTCGGATGTTGAGCTCGGCCTAACACAGCGATAACGGCTACAGCTGCAGCAAGCTTGCTATACGCTGTTCACATTAAATTGAGAACTTTTGAAGCACCAACAAGGAATTAATTTCAGTTACGATGTTTCTTACCTCTACTTATATGTAGTCGTAAAATTGCAACGTGATAGTTAAACATACAGTACATATTTCAACGCCCTCAAATACGAATGTCTAATGTCACAATTAAATAAGCTTCTCTCAAAACTAATCGCATTACCGAGCACAGTAATTACAAATTTAACTTGTTTGTACATTTCCCTGTGTACTTAAGTATTTTGGCTACTTAAACAACATATTTCATTTAATCATAATATTTCACCGCAGGTAACTTAAAAATGGATACTTTGTTCGTTATTTTGGTTAAGGGGCCAACAGCGTATTTATTTGTCAACTGGGAATCTGATAACTTATTAGTAATAACATTTTCCAAAATTGTGTAGGTTGTGTGTCGCCGTTTCTTATGACTTCGCTGTCGACGAGACGTGAAGTATGCTTACCTTACATCATTAAAAAATGTAAATAGATTCGAGCTGAACCTAGTTCTTACATTCGCGGGTTCTGCAAATCTTGTAGTCCTGACGCGAGCAATAATAAATACGTAAATGTTAAATTATATTCGATGTGGTTCAGTACCTGTCGAACCTACATGTATGCCATTACTGACATTGTTGTTCATTTCGGGGATGCCCACATTGCTATAAGGATATTTTAATAAAATTTTAAATACCCTCGAAACTATAAAGAAATAAGGATTTTCACAATAAAAACACTCGAAAACATAGTGTCACAAGTGTACCCTACTCCAACATTCCTGAAACAAAATTATAACTCTCTCATGACAGCAAGAAAATTTTGTTTAAATATGATCAACTGCACAGTATCTTTGCCCCAAAGGTATGTAGCTGGTGGTAAAGAATCTCGCCTTACGTCTAAGCAAATACGGAGAACTTTCGTTCTGTGTCAGATTTTGTTTTTAAAAAATTTTCTTCTCTTAAGAATAACATTAATATTTTTGTAGCAAGGTTAAATTATCACAACTATCTTCACCACAAAGATTTCAGGTAAATTATCCTAACGATTACACAATTTTGGTTACCGTTACTGTAATATTCAATTTAAAATGTCTAACTTGTTACAACAATCGTTACTAACGTTCACTTTAAAAAGTGCAATTAAACTATTTAACTACCGTCGGAATTGTGTATGACTGAATTTTAAAAATGAGGTTGATAAAAAACTTAGTGTCGTCGGTTTCCTCTCAAAGAATTAATTCAATACTAAATATTAAACATACAGGATGTGTCAGAGCTGAGTATGTTTATTTTTCGGTTGATGGCTTATGTAAAAGTAAGTCGAACATGTGTTTTCAATTTTTCCTTAAAGTAAGAAATAGTACAAATAGTGATACTCTTAAATTCGATTACTAAATTTAATTCCTTTCAATATAAAATAAAAAGTTACTTTGTGTTAGTATGAACACTCTAAACATTGTCAAATCAATGAAATACCAATTAATTTTTATTAGTTTTTTAATAAAATTTTGAAGTTGATTATCAGTGTAGTATCACTTCTGCTCTAATATCACGTACGAAAGAATTGAAAACACACTTCTGACTTACTTCTTCGTAAGCAAACACCACGCAAAATTAACATGCTCCGTCCTGAATATATTAATACGTTTATTCTGTAACAATAGTATTAATATGTTCACCGAATTAAGTGGAGGGCCTCTATAGAACGACACCTTCCAAGTAGAGGAGATACATTTTATAACTCGGTTTAACACATTTCACAATTTCAATACAAACGTTTTCGAAAATGTAAAAATTATTGAACATAGTTACGGAAGGCACTTTAAATAACGTTAATCGTGTTTACCGAGTTTGGCCTGTTATACTCTGTATCGTGTTATAATATGTCAGTTTTGATAGTTGTGTTGGTGGTCCTGTATATAGCACCGTGTATAATAAAATTAATCATGTTATTCACGCGGAAATTCATCCGTGCGACAGCCCTCAGAAATGTCAGAAACTGTAATTCTCGAGTAAGAAGACTGCGTATATATCGTGTGTGCGGCTCGGCCCTGTATTGACGTTTCCAAGAATAGTTTCCTGCAGTGACTGTATCCGTGACAGCTCTCGTAGAAAAATCCAGAAACGTCGCAGCACGTAAACATCATCCACTATGTATTATGTATGTCCCCGCAAGAAGAGCGGTCCAGCAGTGTCAGGTCAGGGGAGCGAGAAAGCTAGACGGTAAGACGTCTTTTTTTATCCTATCCTTTGCCGTTTCGCTCCTGAAGGAAAAAAAATCGCTCGGTTTGAGATATCTCGAAGGTCACAGTGATCGTGTGGAGATGTCACATCCTATAGTCATAACGTATGCAGAATCTTCTTTACCCACACGCTTTTCCATCCGAAAATCTCTCGCGCTGATGTTTTCAAACCGCGAGTACTTTTTAAATTCGGTTATTATAGTGACCTGGATATTATCATATTTAACATTATAAAAATCCAAGTTTTATGGAATGTGAGGTTTCAAGCTCTTATTTTTCTAAAAACAGTTTTTAATTTATTACTTGAAAACAAATCATAATACTGAGTAGTGCTGTAGAAAGAGGCGCCCAATAATAAAATATTTACTTAGCAAAAAAGCCTCATCGAATTGTGGTGGGTACTTCAGATTTGATCGACGATTGAGTATTCTAACCGTTCGCTCGACATCCATACCCGTTTAATGCTGACCAAAATCTCTTTTTTATATATATATATATATATATATATATATATATATATATATATATATATATATATATATATATATATAAAGTGTGAAGAAATTTTGGGCGAACGGCTGGAATACTCAAACGTCGATCAATTCTAAAGTACTCACCACAATTCGATGAGACTTTTTTGCTAAGTAAATATTTTATTATTTATAATATTGATCATTCCGCCGTGTTCCTTGTAGATTATATTTTGCAATGTTATGGCAAATTTCGACTCGTAATACTAGAGAATGATTTCTGAACTGGAGTGAACAAGTTTTAAACTGCAATTCAAGCGTCGCTGTAGGAAGAATGTATGGCGCGATTGAAAACTTTCATATACCCTTTTAGGTACCTTAATTGAGAAAACTGTCACAATTAAGAAAGCACAAGCATAAATAAATTGTAGTTGATGTGTTAACATTAGCTAAACATTTACGAAACATTATTGTTTTTTAGACAGAAAGTGTTATTTTGTGCGTCGATTTTACATTAACGTTTGACAAGCAGACAATATCACTAACTTGTGAAAAAAAATTCCTTTAAATTTAATTCCAGACAACGTATGTTTAACTATCCGAACAAATTGAAAGTCAAGTCGTGGGATCGTTAAGAGATGGCCTGTGTATGTATTGTAAAACAGTTAAGTCTGTCTAAATTGTATGTAGCATATAAATGTCTGTAAATGGTTTTTACGTTGTTCTTGCGTGGTAACTAATCTTTCGATTGCATTTATAGATACACTGAAAGTAATTTTTACCAAATAATTGTTAAAAAAAAGGCGAAATAAATATTTAGTGATATTTTGTTACCAGGAGAAAATACGAAAAGATGAACACGTCAGAGCATGATAAGTAAATTTCCCCAGAAAACCCTAAATAAAGACGTAAAAACTGATAGTATACATCTGCTTAAATTTCACGTATTTTACAAGCCATGTAGACGCTGTGACGATTAGCAAAGTCAGTCTTGGTCGTAGGTGATTATAAGCTATTCTCTATGCGAGACGTCCAGTGTTCATTTCTCAGTCCTTCAATGTATATGTTTAAGGGGGCGCTTGACGGAAAACTTTTATTGTTTTAATAGTTTTTATATTTGTACGAGATTAGGTTTGTTTTGTAGACTTACACTGCGACTATTTTTCACTGTAATGAAAAAAGTTTAGCTTCCATATCTTTATGACAGTGTGTCAAAGTCCAAAATTGCATTGCATAAAACTGTGTTGTGCTTTAAAATAAAACCAAGTAACATACTAAACAGAAAAATATCGCACTTAATAACGAAGCTGTAGGCTACAAGTTCTCGTATACATAAACATAAACATTTAAAAATTTCTGTAGGTATTTTTAAAAATTCTAAAAGTAAAAATTTTATAAATTCAAGAATTAAAAAAAAAAAAAATACAAAAATATTTAATTCTTGGTATTTATATAGGATATCTTGTAGCCGACAACTTTGTTATTTAGTGCGAATTATTTCAGTCCTGTGAGTCGATTGCTTTTCCTTTGAAGCTTAAAACCGTTGTATGCAAGTTTGGACTTAGTCATGCCATTATAAAAAAACTGTGAAAGCTAAAATATTTTCATTACAGTAAAAAATAGTTACAATATAATTTTCCGTCAAGCGCCTCCTTAATGGCTCGGCTCAAAAAGCTATGCGGTGTCAAAATAT
This sequence comes from Medauroidea extradentata, assembly GCA_003012365.1. NCBI lineage: Eukaryota > Metazoa > Arthropoda > Insecta > Phasmatodea > Phasmatidae > Medauroidea > Medauroidea extradentata. The sequence continues at coordinate 36,107 of PNEQ01105991.1, forward strand.
CCTGTAGAACCTCGAGTTTACAAATTCGGATTTTACGAAACATCAATTTAGTGACAAGATATTCGACAACCGAGACATTACCTTAGATCCAGCTTGTACATATCCGCAGCGACCAATTAATATTACACTTGGGTAGCAAAATAAAAATAACTAATTTTGATTCAGCAATAAATATATTTCTACTTCTCCAAATAGAAACCAATAACCGCTTTTTGGATGCGCTGAGTAAATTTTGTTTACTTGAACTTTTTTCTCAGTGTAGCGTTGTAAAACAGTTTTCCTTCTAGAGTAGACGTAACATAGCGTCTTTCAAATCTCGTAAAATCATAAGACAATAGAAAATATTTTTTGGAGGGTTAAAGAACTTTGAAGGTAAGGACAGGCATTCTCACCATTATATTTTTTTTCTATGGGTGAATGTAAATTACGTAATATTACATAAGTATAAAGTTTTTTTACGTATTCTTTTAAATTTTGTTCCGTAACAAAAATGGTAATATTATCTTCCTAGAAAATAGCCATTGCAAAAAAATTTCCACTTTCTCGGGAGGAACTTCGACACCCAAAACCCTCTTTGAGTGCGCCTCTGGCTGCTTTGATGCTCTCCACAGAATTTATTCTGAGTAACAAGGAGATAAACGTGTGATGTTCAGCATGACTGCGTCAGTTTTAGCCAATGGGAGATGATGTTCGATGTATGTGAGACAAGCCTGTATTTACACAGTACTCATACAACGATGAGATTGGAGTAAAAATTGGAAAGATTTTGATCACACCTTAATGGCTTAGCAACACACGTTATGTTGTTGGATTTTTTTTTCGTTTATTTTTATTTCTATTTTTTTTTACTTCTGAGAAACAAAATGTAAATTATGCTAATGTATCAGACATTCTATTTACCGTACGCTACAGTACATGCATAAAAGTTTAAGTCAACGTACAGTTAGTCCGCAATCATTCCTGCAAGTTATGAATGTAAAAAAATAATAACAGTTCACATGCCAGGAATGTACCCTAACGCAAGGTTAACAGAATTTCCGTTATAGTTGCACGTTTTACAATTTCGTTATTATAATTTTAAAAAAAATATATCAAATAATCCAATATATCAAGTGATTTGAAGCCTTATGAGTGTGTGGTGAATACATAAATGCTAAAAACACCATTTAAAATCTACACTTATTTGAATGTCAGTGTGGGAAAAACTACACAACAATAACACTTGATAATATTATTAGCCAACTTCATGAGCAACATTTATCCAGAATAATGCGTTTATGAAACGGAAACGTAATCTCTTTTGCAGCAATTAATTGCACGAGATTGCTGTGTCAGGAATTGTTCTTCAGAAATACGTTAGTTGAGTTTTTTTTCCTTTGACCACCCGATAGTTTTAAACTAATACTTTTAACGCTGAATTGTGTATCATGCCCTATTAACAGCGATGTCTTTATGGCTGATGATAGTGATCTGAGCCGAGTATGGAGGAGCAAAAGAACGCAAGGACAGAGGACACTGGGTATTCCCGAAAAAAAAAAAAAAAAAAAAAAGATCCAGCTTACGGCAACGTCTAGGCTATTCATGATCAATTGAGCACTGCGTAATGTTCTCTTTCGGCCGTTTTGCAACCATCTTTATTATTTTGAATATCAAAACTCCCGTGTAACTAAAAACCAGTGAGAACGCTTCAATACTCTCATAAGTTAACATATGTTGGCTCAATAAAACATATCTTTAATTAATTACAAGTTGTACTGAGTGCTCAATTTATAGTGAACAGCCTACACATGTCTCCCACATAGGAAAATCTAGAATATTGTCCCACTGGTAATCGAACCCAAATCACGTCGGAGAGAAACAAGTAGTCTGACCAACACCACAGGACAAGTGGCGTGTGGTGATCAGAATCAAGGTAAGTTGGTGTTTGCTTAGTACTAGAACCAGAAATTACCGTACAAGTGGGACCAATAGAAGGTAATGCGGCCACTCACTAGTTAGCTGCAAAAAAAATTGCTGACACTGAAAAAAAAAATGTTAAAAATTTGATAATTTTTTTTAATACAAATATTTTTATTCTTTATTTTTATGAGCATCACATTGTAGCCTGCAACGTCTTTATCCACTGTGATTTTTTCGAGTTGTGTATATCAGTTGGGTTTAGTGTAGTCCTTAAGGGCGCCGCCTACCCGCGAATGAGAGGCTCAAAAGCGACGGAGCAGTAAGTCGACCTTGAAGCACGCATCAAATGCTGCGTCGCCTCAACGAGCCAAGCGCTGAATTTGCGTGTAAGGTTCCCGCCGAACGGTTTTTACTGTGGGACACTAAGCGGTTACCACATTATTTTATTGGTGGAAAGTCTGTAGCAAAGTTCAGCGCAGGTCGCAACCTGAGTTTCACATACATCCGGTTAGTATATATTGAAGTACGGAAGTCTGAAAAGGCCGTTTAGCCATGTTGGAGGGCTTAGAAACAGTATTTGTAGTCTTAACAATGAGGTTCCGACCTTGACTGAAGTTTGTTTTATTTTCACACGATGGCACAATGGCACACGTGGAATATTTTCGTAGAAGAAACCTGTCTACGAACACGCTGCAACGCGTTTGAAGCGTGGGGTAGGCGGCCGCCTTAAAACGGAAACATGCAAAATATGACTTTAACAAGCCATTACGCGAAAATTATGAGAGAAAAAACATTTCATAAGAACCAAATTTTGTTACGTTTTGTGTCTAAAATAAGAAAAAATAATATCTGGTACAAATAAAAAATAAAAAATGGCGATGAAAATTGCGGTATTCCACGCCCTTAAGGGCATGGGCCGGAGTTTCTTCGCATTTAACGACAATTATTTTTTAAAACATAAACGGGAGCCGATATCGTAAAATCGCTTCGTAACTTTGTTATGACTGATTTAAACTGCATATTCTAATTTTGTCGAGTCACAAGACTGCAAAATCGTTGCTAATTAGTTAATTAACGAAATATCCTTTTAATTTATAAATTAACTATACCCATCATACAGTTTGTCTCGAAAAATTACATTGCACAGTAAAACCAATTTGCAACAAAGTTGCGACGCAATTTTACGATATTGACTCTCGTGTGGATTTTAAAAATTAATTTTCTCGAAAGCCGAGAAACTCGGGCCCAAGCCCGGGCGCAGTATACCGCAATTTTAATCACCATTTTTTTAGTTTTTATTTGTACCAGACTTTTTTTCTTATTTTAGACACAAAATGTGACGAAATTCGGCTCTTATGAAATTTTTTTATCTTTCATAGTTTTCGCGTAATGGCTTGTTGAAGTCATATTTCGCGTGTATCCGTTTTAACGACTGCACTAAAACCAAGTAACATACCAAACTAAAAAAAAATCCCAGTGGATACAGACATTGCAGGCTACAATGACATGCCCATAAAATTAAAGAATAAAAATTATTTGAATTTAAAAAATTTAAATTTAAATTTAAAAAAATCAATATTTTTTTTTAAATACAAATAATTTTTAATCTTTAATTTTATGAGCATGCCATTGTAGCCTGTAATGTCTTTATCCACTGTCATTTTTTTTTTTAGTTTGTTATATCAGTTGGTTTTAGTGTAGTCGTTAAAACGGAAATATGCAAAATATGACTTTAACCAGCCATTACGCGAAAACTATGAGAGATAAAAAAATTTCATAAGAGCCTAATTTAGTCACATTTTGTGTCTAAAATAAGAAAAAAATATCTGGTACAAATAAAAAATTAAATAATGGTGATGAAAATTGTGGTAGACCGCGCCCTTAAACACTTCGTATGACGTCCGCCGCACAACTACTTCACAGAGGCCTACGTGTACATGAGGAGGTACACAAGTACAGTTGATAACAAACGCAGTTTACCTTACAACACATTCACCACACACCACTGTACAGGACCAAAAAAAAAAAAAGATGAGATGCGAGGTGAAGTAATCAACACATGGGAATTTTCAGGAACGTCCCATCTGTTTTATGACAAGAGTATCATATTCCCGCAGCACATTAGCATCCATTATGGGGAGTTATAACCTTCATATTTTATTATTTTGCTTTTTTCCTCTGTACATTTTTCCACAGTAACTCTGTACTTTTACCTTTTAGCCACCTGCTTTATAACACGATGTTGCAAATTATGTGAAAACATAGCCGTTACTCAGTCTGCTAATTTTATATATGTGAAACTAAAAAGTATCCCAAAAACAGCAGCATCTAATATTAATTATTTATACCTAGCTGTCCCTTTGCGGCTTCGCCCGCGTGTACCATATAAAAGAGTAACTAAATTTTAAAAACGTATCAATTGATGGTGTTACTATATTCTCTCTGTGTCTCTTTATAACAACAAATACGAACAGCTTTATCCAGTCCACTACGCTGAGGGTACTTTAATTGCAGAACATCTTTGTTTATAATTCATCTTTATTTCTTTACAAAATAGCTACCCGGCCGCGGCTTTGACCGCGTGAAATTATGTAATACAAACAATAACTCTGGATAAAATATGTGATGAAGGCATTTAACAGCTAGCGTACTCAATAACAGTGAACTATAAATTGTCTTAGCTCAGTGAAAAGAGCGCACGCAATATGCTCGTATGATGTCATGTCATGTCCCATCGCAAAGACTTGCACAGGATACGAACCCGTAACCCCACCCTTCCCACACCACAAACTTTGTACAATAC